>JAVJIF010015977.1:0-112753 GCA_038442645.1 Agave tequilana | reverse complement strand
AACTTTATAAACTCTATAAGATACACTTTTACATACTAATCAAGGCTTATAAAATTTATTGTACTTATTCTCAGAAAGGTCTTCTCGGTATAGAGAAGAGTGTACAAATTTGGTAAGGGTGTTTGTCAAGTGGAGTACATGTGTATGATTTTATAGGCTTCAAAATTAGGATGAGAAAAGTCTCAAGTGAGTTGCTTAGGGGCTGAATGTAGGCTTAAAGGGCCTAACTAGGACAAAATCTTTGTGTTTGCAATTGCATTTCTGATTTTATTTCTGTATTGTTTATTTTTTTTTTCAAGTTACTAACATTTCTTGTTAAGATTATTTTAATACTATTTATCCCCTCTAGTGTTTGTGTTGCCTATTTTAGATGCTACGCAATGTCTGACATGCCACATTGGCGGCGTGCTTGTTACACCCCGCTAACGCGCGCCCCGCGCTAGTGAGGGTGATTTTTCTTCGTCTGGGTTGATAAACAGATATTTTTTGTTGTATAGTTCTTTGTCGAGGGTTCCTAATTCTGGACAAAGAGTTTTTCTTTTTTTCTTTTTGATTTAGGCTTTGTCTGTGATTGGCAATCCATACAAAACACACTTAGGCAAAAAAATCCAAGTGTGCTTTGTCCGGGGTGCAAGCCTGGTCAAATCCTAAATAAAAAGGAGGGAAATGTCTTTGTCTAAGGTTGGCAACCCGGACAAAGAAATTTGAATTTTTTTAGCTTTTTATTTGTTGAACAAAGATATAGGATTAAGAGAAAGTTATCACTATTAGGTAATTGTGAGCGTTCTTGCTATCAGGAGGGTGACTCAAGTTCGATCCCTAGCAATAGGCGAATTTTTACTTGTTAAACAAAAAAGAAAATTCAAAAAAAAAAATCTAATTTGTTGTGATTCAAACACTTAAGAATTTGATGTAAAACATTGATGGAAAAATAAAAAAGATAAAAAAAACTAATTTTTTTTTTTGTCTGGAATTGGCAACCTTGGACAAATAACATTTGGGCAAAAAAAAAAAAGCCCAAGTAGGCTTAGTCCCTGGTTGCCAACCCTTGACAAAACCAAAATAAAAAAAAAAGAAAGAAAAAGAAAAAGTCTTTGTTCGGGGTTGACAATCTCGACAAAGAACAAAATAGCAAAAATAATATAATCTTCGTCTAGGGTTGTTAACCCTGGACGAAGAAAAATTGACTCCCGCCAATGCAGGCGCTAAGGGGGCAAAACGTCCATGGCCGACATGGTGTGTCAGAGATCTGTTTTGAAATTACTTTAGGGAGAGATTGATTTTTAGAATTATTTATTAAAAGAGTTTTTTTGAAAAATACCAAATATAAATGGACTATTTTTAGTGAAGTAATACATATGTCAATGTTTGTGCATTGCACACGAAAATTTTTAAGACAAGATTCCACATTTTGTGTGTGTGTGTGTGTGTGTGTGTGAGAGAGAGAGAGAGAGAGAGAGAGAGAGAGAGAGCCCTACCCTCTCACTCTCAACTTTCCTTTTTGTTTAATCTCTTAGTTTGTTTAGAGAGGTATAAAAGAACGCGGGTGATAGCAGACATTCTATCCTAATGCAGGACGACTCATTATCAAGAGCACAAAATACGATTTCAACGCATTATGAAAAGGCGAAAAAGTTACTATAGTTTTAAGTCACAAAAGAAGTAATTCTGTAAATTCTACAAAGGCGATCTGTAAGTTTCAGATCAGTTCTGTAAAATCCTGAATTGGACTGATCAGCAACATCTTTTTACTAACTTTCTTTCATGCTTTTCATTTAAAGATTCGAAGTTCTAATTATTGTTCTTTTTCAGCTTTTTTTATACTTTATTCTTTAAGTTTTTCTCTATTAGATTTTGTGTCGGCGTAGGGTCACGTCAGATTGAATCCTTTTAGGATTACTCTACACGAGTTCGAATAGTTTTAGGATCTCATACGGACAGCCTATATAAAGACTGGGTTGAGTAATTTGTTTTCAGACTTTTAATTAATAAGATTCAAAAAGTTCTTTTTAAACTCGATCGATTCTGAGTTCCTTCTGCGGATCAACTTTTTGCTAGTGGATTCTGGCTTTTAGTGTGATTGGCTACGTTAATATTGATTGTTTCTAGCGCTCCCATCTGCATCAAGTCTTAGTTCTTTTGAAAACGGTAAGTATAAATTTGTAGTGCTCAAAAATAATGTTTTCAGTGATTCTGAATCTGTAAGAGTTGTCTGTACTAAAAAAAAAACTCTATACGATAATATTTGCGCTAAGATTTCATTCTTTTGTCTTTTAAATGTTCATTATCCGTTAAAGACAATAAATTGGATATTCGAACAACATCACTATTATCAAGGGGGAAAAATCAAATATGGGAAAAAAAGAAAAATTGAAAAAAAGTCGGACAATTGGACTTGAATGGCTTATTTGTTTGGCCTTAAAGTTGATAGAAAATTGTTTTTTTTTTCTTTTTTTTTTCGCACCTCTGTTGTGTTTTCTTACTGTAAAAGTTAAGCGGAAAAAAATTCTTTTCCATCTCAATTTAATTTTTTTTGCGGCACAGTGATGTGTCCAGAAAAATTTCGAAAACGCATGAAATGTGGCAAGTGAGGTCCCCATTTTTTCCTCTTTTCTCTTTCCAGCGGCCAAACAGGCCCGAGGACGAAACGGCGTTTACCTTTTAACATGCTCCCAATCAGTGATCACCACGTGTCCATCTCCGGATTTTGAGCGTGACCGTCGCCGTCTTTCTTTCTCGGAAGAGAAAAAAAGAAAAGGAAAAAAAAAAAAAAAAAGAAGAAGAAGAGAAAAAGGGTAAATAAACGGAAAAGCAGCGGGCTGTTAAGTTTAAGCAAAAGAGACGAGGCGGCAAATGCAATCCCCCCTGCCTCTCACACATTATTATTATTATAATTATAAGAAATATTAGGAAATAATTAAGTATTCACCAACTTTGATTCCGCTTGCTCCGTGGATATTCCCTTCCCTTTCGATCTACGTGAGAGATCTCTGCTCTCTTATTCCAATCGAAGAGGCCGAAGCTCGAGAAATCAGTGTATGAGCCGTCGATTTGGGCCGGGATTCATGACCTAGATCTGAGATCTCGGTTCGTATCTCTTCAATCTGTCCTGTCTCTGCTCTTTCTCTTGATTTCTGCCCTTTCTATTAGTCTTTGGATGTATTGCTTGCGATTAATGGAGCTTAAACTGTTGAAAAAAAGAAATTTGATAAAATTTGAGTTGCTGTTAACTGGAGGGAGTAACCTCTTCATCTGATTTGTTCTGTAAATATTCATGGCATAGGGTTTTTCAATGGGATTGCTCTAATATTATCTTTGCAGGTTATCTTGACTCAGTTTGAGATGTTGAAGAACGGGATGATGGAATGTAGTGTGTGTCGTTCCAAATTGACTTCCCAGAACACGAGAGCTGTGTCGAAGGCCTATGACAAGCACAGGAGCAATGTGTCGTCCAAGCATCGTGCTCTCAATGTTCTTTTGTTGTGGGTGATTGCGTCTTAGTTGGTTTCCAGGTATTTGGTGCTGCAGAAATTTTGTTGCAAGTGATCGATGGCGTGCTATTGGTTTATTTATTCAACTGTGTTAGATTACAAAATACATCATAAGCACATTTTCTGCTTGTTTCCAGTTTACTTTACTGCTAATTTATCTTATAAAAACTAAATTTGCCAGGCAAATATGTGCTTTTATGCTATTATACTTTATCAAATTTCTAGGACACATCAAACTTAGTTGTAGAGACTAGGCTCAAATTAGTGTCCGCCCATGGTTTTCAGACTCGGATCTTTTGGAGATCTTCACATGATATTGAGATCTAAAAAAACAATGTCACATATCAATCTCTCTTAGGGCAATGGAAGCTTTGTTAAATTTTGTCTACTGGGGCCATGGTTCCCAATTATATGACTTGTCTCTTCTTACGTATAGTGCGCCTCCAGCATAATGGACCACCAACAACCATCTGGAACTAACCGCTAGGTTTCAAGGAGACTAGTAGCCGCTCTATGTTTCAAGTCAAAATTAACAAGTCAAAGCTAACTAACCGCTCTTACAATGCAAGGGCCTGGGAGATATTCAACTTTTTTTAATTAACCTCCTACATCGATAAGAAATTCATCAAGTCACTTCTATTTGCCACTAATTTGGTGTTAGGAACTCAGGATCCATATGAGTATTAATGCGCTTGCATTCTAACATCCATATCTCACTTAACAAATTAAGAATACACTTATTTTGAGACAATGAGATGCCATAACAAGATTGAGCAAATTTAATTCTCAAGGAATATCTTGACCGCCCCAAATCCTTCACAAAAAAATGACTGTTGAAATAGTTTCATTCTCTAAATTTCTTTGTTATCATCTCTTGTTATTACTATATCATTCATGCAAGCACTGGTATTGTCCTCTGTATAACCATATTTTAACTGAAGGATCCACCACACACCTTTGCAAACCGAAAATCCGCTACACCCCTATTGAATCTGCCCAACCCTGCTTTGAGATTGCTCAGTCCTATATAAAGATATAGAAGATAAGTACACCAACCCATACTCCCATTTAGCAACATACTTAAGAGGTTGCTCCATACAAACTTCCTCTCGATGTTCACAATGAAGAAACACATTCTTAAGATCCATTTAGTACAAGGGCTAGTGATAACCAGCACATACAAAGATAAGAAGACAAACTGATTAATTCTCTAAATAATCGAAACCTTAAACCTGATCAAATTCTTTTGCCAAAAGACAAACTTTTAGTAACATATCTATGTTAGCTGGTTGGACTTTCACACTCTATCCTACAACAACCAATAAACCAACCTTTTCAAGAGAAAGAGGTACAATATCATAACTTTTTGTGGCATTTAATTGCATCATGGAGTACACTCTCTCTTTTGTTTTCCACGCGCATCCTAACTACCATGCTAACATCCCATATCCTTACTTGGGTCACAAGCATGGTTTGAAATTTGGGTATTGGTATTGGTATCGGCCGTAGATCTTTAGTATCAGAATTTGCAATATTGGCCGATTCCAATCATCATAACAGTGATATAATTATCATCTCGGTCATATTGGGTCATTTTAACAATATCAGTATCAGCCATAAACCTCAGTGTTGGACAATATTTCAAACCTTGGTCACAAGGTTACATTAAGCTAGATAGATTGCAAGTATTAGAATGATACTTGCAGAGTAGACATGTCCTTATCCGCTGGAACTTTCCATCCAGGTTGGGATAAAAGACTGTAATACTGGGTTTAGGTTTAGACATAAAATCAATATCCAGTTATGTTGTAGGGGAGCGATAAGAAGAAGAGAAATTTTCATAAGACACAAAGTTAGAAATTGGATGTGAGGTACATGTTCGTTTACCTTTTCAAAGTGCTATGAGAAGTTTTGAATAGATGACGGTACAAGATTTGGTAGCTAAGTAGCAGTTTGACATAGTATTTGAGTTTGTGTTAATCTTAATCTGCCTTTTTTTTTTTTTTTTGTTTGGGTGATCAGGCAACTTCAGATTAGGATTACATAACTCAGGAAGTAAAGAACTGTCATGTACACACTCATATTCTTGAAGAGGTAAAAGAATGGGCAGAGGCGATTAGAAGTAGAAAATTATGGAACAACCCTAAAGATACATAAGTGCCAGTAGAGAAACAGTTCTAACATCGATATACCTTTTGTGTATGAGCATAAACTAGAATGAGACATTTTGTTGTATGAAGACTGAATTTATTAACTGTAGTATCATGTTGTTGAACAAAACAAATACATACAAAAATCCGAGGAGATAAACAAAAAGAAGTTTGTGAGGAGAGAAACTGGAGAGTGATTTACCATCAAGAATGGATAAAGGATACGATTTATTAGGCAATATCCAGTAAAAACAATATCATTCCAAAAGACTTCAGGAATATTCACCATAAATAACAGTGTTCAAATAGTTGCCAAGAGTTGCCTTTTTCCTCTCTGCCGCCCATTCTGTTTTGAGGGCAAGAACAAGAAGATTGATGAACAGTACCATGCTCAGTCATAAAGTTACTGCATGAATGAGAAAAATTCTCTTTTGCATTGTCACTCTTAACGGATTCTAATAGAAAAGTTCAATTGTGTTTGAAGTTGAACATATAAGCCACAAAAATAAAGTTCATGGAACCGATGAATGATGCTCCAAAAGTTTCTCTGACAGGAGGGTGCCAAGAGAAGAGTGAAAGGTGAGAATGTTTGCCATATGGAATTTACATTTATCTCTTAGGGTGGATTAGGGCAATCATTCTTTTATTTCATCCTCTAACTGGATATGGGCATCTTATGCCTTGAACACCATTATACTCAGTAATACACCCAAGATAAGCAAAATTTAATTGTTCCCTAAGATTGATTTCTTCTGGGCAACTCGTGTAACATCTGAAAGGTGTGGTGGTTTCAATCCAAGATCTAGACTTTTAGTGTGTGTGTCCTCTGGTTGGTAGATTACATTTATAATTCAATATTCAATCACGACATGCCATTTTTATGTGATAATGGACCTTATCTTTTATCTTTTATTCATTGACAAAAAGACTAAATTTACCTATAATACACATGGTGACATAATGCGGTTTCTAATAATGATGGCTAAGGTCACTTTGTTATGGAATAGATTGAGATAGTGTACCTCGAAAATAAACTCTAGTTCAGTTACTATGCATCTTCTTAATTATTTATATAATATTGACTGCATAGAAACCATAGAGATGAATAGTTGGATATGGCACTTAACCATTCCCCAAACCCATTGTCCACCTAATTGGGTGGTTGACAGCAGGTAGGTAGGAAAAGCTACTCGGATAACAGAAGCAACATGCACAAGTATTTTCTGTAGAAGGATTAGCTCACCTTAATAGAGAAAAGATGCACCAAAGTCCTATTAGAGGCTAAATACACATATGACTTGAAAATTAATACAATATAATCTCCCTTGCGATGCGTCATGGTCTTCTTTTTATTACTATGAAGCTGTTTATTTTGTATGCATTTATAAAAGTAAAGTGATTTTAGTTTTAAAATATCAGAGTACCAGTCTCGTTTTCCATTACACCCCATCTTTTTCTTGTTTAATCATGGCACAGATTTTTAAGCCTAACAATGGTAGATTTTTTTTTAGATAATATAAGATTTCCATGCTTTGGGGTTCCAAACTTACCTATGGTCCAGAAAAAACCTATGTACTAATTCCCCTTTTTCATAATCACCTCGGCATTTGTTAGCATTGTTCTACAACTGAACTGCATCTGACAAGCTTTCAATCTTTCTGCAGCCTATTTTGGTGTACATGTGTAAGGTGGATGGTGGCTTTAAGTTTAGTCCCATAAGTGTGAACTTTTTGACGGAGGCTGCAAAGGTTCTCTTTGCCATTGTCATGCTATTATTCCAGGTTTGTAATCTATTTTGCTATTTGTGCCCCCTGAAAAAAAAAATCCAATTCTATTTGTCAAGAATCCTATCATCCACCATTTTGACTGCTGCATGGTATGCTGAAACAGAAAGCTAAAGGTATCACACTTTCCAAGTGCATTTTTGGGAAATTAAATCAGACACATAAAGAATCCGAATCTTTTGTTCTCAGTCTGTAAAAAAAATTTGCAAGCAGAAAGTCTGCATTTTGGAAATGTCCAGTTGATAAGTATCCTAGGGCAGCAATAATAGTGGTGTTTGATTCAATTTCATGCAATTTCAAACGAGTGAATGACATCTCGTTGAATCAGACACCATATGCTGATCAATTCCTTGAGGAGTTATGGTAACTTTGCAACATGGGTTTCTTTTTAAACCACAATCAACTTCAATACTGGGTTGACTATGATCAAGTGAACCCCAACACTACAAGTTAAGTTGTATTCACCTCTTTTCTCTATTTATTCACTAAGTTTAGGAATAAGTTTTTTCATGAGGCAGGGTTGCAGAATTTTAATACCCTTCTTCATGTTATTTTCAGACATTATATTTTGATCATTATATTCCACTAAATAACGTGTGTAGAAATTCTAGTTAAGAGGAAAATTTTGTGCTATTTTGGGTTATTTTGGTTTGAAGTGTCATGGGAATTCCTTCAAACCCTCTTAATCCTAAATCAACATTAGAGCTTATACTTTTTGAGAGTTGCTTAGGAAACATGTACCATATTTAGTGGTCCATATGGTTAGGATTAACCTCGGTTTGTTTGTAATGGGTTCTTTTTCTTATCATGCGACTCCTCTTAAAGAGACTCTGTGCCAAATTTTGAAATCTCAGTATTCTTGAGGTTTTAGTTACGCCTTTCTGGGTGTCACCATCACGAGTTTTGGTGGTTTTGACGGTTTCAGTTTGAAATTACGAGATTGTTGGTATCAGTGGCTTAAAAAAATATTTTAAGATTACAGAAAAGGTAGACAATTGGCAATGTTTGGCATTTTTTTTGGAATAATTGAGGAAGATTACATCAAGTTTCAATCAAACTTGTATAATCTAATAGCTGCTGATGTAGCAGTAATTTCTGAATAGAGATCATATTTGAATTGTTAATCTAACTTGTACAATTGATTAGAGAAGTTAAAATTTTGAGAGAATCATTTTAGAGAAACTTCTTGTTAATTATTGAAGATACTTGTATAAGTTCTAATAATATCAAAGGAGTTAAGGTCTATAATATATTTGGCATAAACCAATATAAACGAAAGTTTTATGGAGATAAAGAACTTATCCGAATATGATATGGTTTATTATATTGAATTCGATTAAATACTATAAAGAGATCAATCCAACCAACCACTCAACGTGGTTATTAGTTGTTCTCTGATTGATTAGATTTCTATTGTGGATCTAAAAAAGTAATATTTAGCTTTTGACAACTAGGGTTGTCGACTTTGAAATTTTTGGTTATTAAATTTCAATTCTTTCATCTATTATATGTATTAAGTGAGAGTTTCAACTTTTGATGATTCAAACCCCAAATTTTCTCTTGTATCTGTTGTTATCAATCAATATAGGTGGTATCTAGTGGATTAGATTAGCATGCTTGAAATTCGATATGATACAGCCAATACATATTTGTACGGGCCGATTTTTCAAACATTGCGCTCTGTGCCATTTATGGGTGTAATTAGTTTATTACCTGATATTCAAAAGGAGTTGCATGCGGTACCCATGCAGTGAGTGCTGCAAGCTTCGTAGCCTGCATATGTGGAGTTGTAACTTCCATCTGCTGCTTCGGAGTTGTAACATAATTAGAATATGAAATACCACCTGTTGAATATGAAATATCCCCATTTGGGAAATGATGAAAACCATTATTAGATTACAATTTACAAAATACCATTATATTCCAAAGATTTCTCTGTAGGTTTATTTGATTATGGACTTTGATCAGCTGTGACATACTTTAACCAAACTGGCGATATTGGAGCTTTACGTTCTGTATATTTTGACAATCATTCTTTTTCTATTTAAAGAGTTCTTAGAGTATATATATATTTTTTTTTGTTTCTCCTTTTTTTGCATTATGAAATTCTTTTTCACGAAACCTGAACTTGACAACTGAATAAGTTCAAAACAAAGATTTGACAGTCTTTGCTAGCTCGGTGATTATCATGGGGTGCTTTTCAATCTACGAATGGCTTTTATTGATTGTTAAACTAAAATCTTACTTGTCTGTGATGCTTTCATTTTCATTTTTTTCATTTTCATTTTATCTTAATGTGTGTGAGGATGGTGTCATCATGTTGGATATATTTGATTATTGACAGGCTAGGCATCAAAAAGTTGGAGATAAACCCCTCCTTTCAGTTTCTACCTTTATGGAGGTAAACACTTCTTGTAGAAAACGGAAATTCTCATTGTGCTGATACTATTATGCATCATATGTTTCTTATTTGAAGCTTTGTTTATTGTAACTAGTAATATATGTACATACAATTTTTTTTTTGTATCATGCTTATTACTTGTATATAATTTATACTTTCAGTGTTATGTTACGCGGAAAAAAGCGTTTTAGAATCCTAAGCTCTTTGCTTAAGTTAGATTCCTGATTAAGCTAAGCACCTAGTACTAACACTATCTCCAACCTAATGCTTTGCAATAAGGGACTGAGTGGGAAAGTAGAGAAATTTGGGAAGTAGAGAAATTTGGAAATTAGAAGAAGATAAAATCTAAAGCAGGGAATCACACCCTTAAAGAGAGCTCGGGGAATCACACCCTCAAGACGAGAAGACAAGGAATGACCCTCAATCAAATAATCAATAACCTATGAAACAACTCAATTCATTCATATTTCAATCATCAAAGCAAACCCATCTCCGTTTAGAGATTACACCAGTCTCTTTTCATTAACTACTCCAACCGAAAGAATAAAAGTATTCAAAACTCAACAATAAAACAGGAATCACACACTTAAGGGGACAAGTCAGGGAATCACACCCTCAAGAAGAGAAGACAAGGAATCACCCTTAATCAAATAATAATAACCTGTGAAATAAGTCCAATTCGTTCAATCATCAAAACAAACCTAAAATTCAAAAATCACGTCTTGCACATGAAATTGATTTTTTAATATAAAATTATTTGATACCAATTATGGAATTTTTCTGTTGGATTATGCATTACATATATTGCAGATTCAACCTGATTGTGTTCAGGTCAGATTTCTGGTGGGTTCCCCCCCACCTGAATTCAGGACAACAGCCCCATTTGTGGTTGTCCGCAATTCTTTCACCTGCTAGCTAAAATATAACTTTTGTATGGAACTTTCGTGTGTCTTTCCTTGAACTGGGTAAGTTTGTGAAGTTTCAAACCCAAATATAATTCCATTAACTTTAATGATGATGATGATGTGCTTTTTTTTTTTTTTTTACAAAAGTAATATCAGTAGCCCTTGAGAGGACTTGCTTAAGAATTGGTGCCCAACACAGAGATCTTATATACCTTCACAATAATTTTAATGAAAAACAAACTCCAATGAGTTTCAATTCAAGCCAGTAGATTGTTTTAGAAAAGATTAATATAAAATTTGTATATTTTGTCTCTTTATATTTAGTATTGGTTGATTTTTCTAACAAAATCATGATTCATCTAAAGAAGAGTCAAGATCTGTAACCATAAATGTAAAGTACCATTCTGACAATGGTATTCAATCAGTGGAGGAATCCATGTCTTGCACCTGCAGTTGACTGAGGATTCACTACAGGTAAATCCTCCACATTTATGGACAAACTACGATTGACTATTCTAACTATTAGAATTGCATCGATTGTAAAAATTTGAGTTTTGCTTGGTTAAGCCACATCCATGCTATAGATCCGATTCACTAACTAAAAACATTTCAATGATGATAAAGTTCATAGTTTGAGGCTGCTAATTTGCATGTGATAAGCACACCATTTCAGTCATGACTTGTTATTGAATACGTGATGGGACCAGTGTTTGAAAGGGCGAAAGCGTGAGACGAAGCACTGAAACCCTTTATAAGGCGCGACATAAGCTTTAGGTTGTGAGGCATAAGCTACATTATTTTTTATGTTCTAAAATTCATAAATATTTTAAATATATATAAAATGACATAATACACAAATAGATAAAATTAGTTCAAGACATTAATAGAAAAACGAATTAGGCTTAGTATAAAGAACTATAGTAAAATAAGTTGGATGGAGAAAAACTAAAGACCACCTTGCCTATTTATAGTTGTGTGGTCTTACTCAAGACCAAATGGCTAAAGAATTCATGTAAAGACACAGTAAAAACAAAACAGATTATTGAAGAGATGAAAGAAAATGACCGTTGAAAATAGATGCAATACTTAGTTTTCAAGCAGGAGAATTCAACTACAAATAAATAACTTGAAAAAGAGAAGAAAAGGAGTGGGATTTTCTCTTTTTCATTTTTAATCTAAGTTAAATTTCATTTTTCCCTCTCTGTACCCTTTTCCCTTGAAGCGCGGGCTTTACCAAAGAAGCGCTTGATAAGAGCGCGAAGCACACACTTTAGGTGCCCATCAAATAATGGGGCGTATGCCTCTTGGGACAAATAGCTTCTCTCTTAAGCCTTGAGGCGATTAGCATTGAAAATGCCCCGAGTCGAGCCTCGAAGCAAGCCTAAAAAATGCCTTTTTAAACATTTGATGGGACTCAATTGTGTTGCTCAGATGGAATGTTGGTGCAAATTTTGTTCAGTATTCATTAGTGTTGCTCGATCATTTTTATACTTTGGATAAATTTCACTAAACCCCTTTATGTTTTGGGTCATTCTCACTAAACCTCCCTATTTTATTTTCGCTCCTACAAAACCCCCAACCTATTTTGATTTCTCAAATACACTCTTTTCGTTAGTTTTAAACAACATGTTATGATAATTATCCATTTTTTTGACTAAAATACCCTCTGGAGTCAATTAATATCTTAATATTTTGAATTAATAGCCATAACGGGTCCGTACACTTCTTCATCTTCTGCACCTGCAAACTTTTCTGCTCTAGCATCCTAATTTTGATTTTCATAATTCATCTTTAGGGCTTTTATAATGAAAGTAACAACATTTAAACATCTCATAGATCCAAATCACATTAATGAAAATAAACTTAACATCATTAGAATTTGAGTAAATAGGAAATTGATGAATTTATGGGTTAGAGATAAGGACTAGAGTTTGGGTAATTGGAAATTGAGGGGCTCCTGGGTTAGAGACAAGGATTATGGTTTGGATAAATGAAAAATTGATAGATTCATAGGTTAGAGATAGGATTAGGGTTTGGATAATGGGTAAGGATTAGGGTTCAGATCATGGGAAACTGATGGGTTCATAGGCTAGAGTTAGGGATGGAGTTTAGGTAAATGGAAGATGATGGATTCATGAGTTAGATGTAGGAATTAGAGGTTGGGTAATTTATATGGATTAAAGTTTGAAAAATTAACAGATGATAGGTTTTATGGGTTAGAGTTAAGGAGTAATGCTTGAATAAGTGCGAAGATGATGAGTTCATGGGTAGGAAGTGATTAGGGTTTGGGTCGATATGTGTTCATGGGTTAGAGATAATTATTAGGGTTTGAGCAAATGGGAAAATGTTGGGTTCATAGGTTAGAGATAAGATTAGGGTGAGTATATGAGAAGATAATGGGTTTATGGGCTAGAGGTAGGATTAGATGATGGGTTTAAGGGTTTGCTAAATGCAGGTAGAGAAGAAGAAGAATGGGTGTGAACTCATTTCTTATTGGGTTTAATAATTAAACCCTATAGTATAAATTGTAACCCAATAACCCGCAACAAAAGAGGAGTAAAATTGTCTTTTCCTATATTCCGTTAACGGCGTTAGCCTAGTCAGGCTTGAGGGGGGCTTCGTGAGAGCGAAAATGATTTGGGAGTTTTAGTGAGAATGACCCAAAACTTAGGAGGGTTTAGTGAAATTTACCCTTATACATTTCACTCTGAGTAAGACTGAAATTGCAAACTTTCTTAAACTGAAGAATAAACATGACTTATTATGTTAATTTTCAAGCTTTCTGTTTATTTAATTTCTTTCCAATTTCTTATTTTTGCAATTATATTATCTTTGTTTGTTTAATTTTTCTGGTTTTTACAATTCGTCTAGTTCTTATATTCCTCGCCCTGATTCCATAACCTGCAGCCTACAGTTATTGTTTTCTTTCAACATCATGCATACCCTCCTCTGATAACTCTAACGTTAGCTTTTGAGAGCTACATTTTCTTTCGTATTGAAAAATGAGAACCCGACACTTATAACTTTGTATTTCTATATCATAGGTTTTAATTGACCCATCACTTTTTCACCCCATTTGCATTCTAGATCTATGATCAAGCTTAAAGTTTCCCTGTGCATTTTACTTAGTGAATAATCAAAATGGTTTCCAATTTCTGAAAACTGGTTTAACATCTGGGGGATTATTGTAGACTGTCTCACATTCCTCTAAAGCAAATTTTCCGTCTGGCTTGGAACCACTGAGTTACAACCTTAGGAACATTGTAGGGACCAAATTTTGGTTAAAATACATAACCATTTGCTAGGTGTTATATTTTCCTGTGCAAAACCCTAGAAATTTGGGGAAGGGTTGGCATTATGGGTACTCCATATTTCTAGCTTTTTACCGTGTGCTAAGTCTTTGCTTGAATTTGTCTTTGAACTTGTGAAGCTTAAATAGTAATGCAATAAAATTAAAATCAGTTGGAATGACATGATATGTTAGATATATACCCTAATGCATATTAAGGAATACATTTGCTGTTTGTTCACATTCAATTTAAACTTGTCAAACTCAATTAAGTTCATAGATTTTACATGGGCTCTAATATCATTTTCATCATATTAGTTTTACTGTGATCTTTTTTCTCTCTCCTATTATACTAATTATGTAAAGCAAGCAAATAGTTGTTGTCTTGTTGAGCCTCCAGATTGTGAGGCTGTTCTATTTTACTCTTGCAGGCTGCTCGCAATAATGTTCTTCTTGCCATTCCTGCTCTCCTGTATGCCATCAACAACTACCTAAAATTTATTATGCAGGTACAGATCTTGTTACGTTGACTCAATAAAAAGTTTTACAATATTGGTATCTATTTACAATAAAAAGTTTTAGAACTGATTTTCCTTGGTGACCTTGCTGTTAATCCATTTTAAGTCCATTGAGTGTGATTATTTCCCATTTCTTCTTGCAGTTATATTTTAATCCGGCAACTGTGAAAATGCTGAGCAACCTGAAGGTATTTTTCTATTTGATTATTATCAACCATTTTTTTGAAAATTAGTTATATTTAACAGTAAACATTGGCTTCTTCTTATGGGTGATTATGCACGACGTCTCAGGAAATTAATGTGGACAAGACTATGCACCTAGATTTAGGAGTTTTACTTCTGCCCATATTTTATTAGTGTTGATACCGTTATACACACATGCAGTGAAACCTGCTGAAATGACAATATTTTGTGTTTTATATTTCTCTGGAGGAATGGTCGCTCTCAAATTTGTTGCTACTCTTCTCAACTATTAATCCGTACTCTTCGTTTGCTACTTTCTATCTTTTATTATCCTATAGCAATATGTTTTAGAGTACTTGGAAGTTTATGAGGTTATGCTGGATACTTAATATTTGTTTTAATTATATAGGTATAATCTAGAATCAATTTTTTGGGAGAAATAAGTTTGATAACTGTAGCTTGAAAAAGTTTATGTGATTATATAGTGGCTGAAGGCATGTTCAAATTTTTTACCTCCATTTCATATGCAGCTACCTTTTCCAACCCTTCTGAAGTTCTACCTGTCATGGAGGACTGCATATTATATCATTGGAGTTGTTGTTTATTCAAATGGTCTCCATGACCTGGATTTACTAGGTTATTGGAACATTTCAGACACATTCATTTATTAATTACATGGTGTGTGTATGTGTGTGAGTGGATGCGCCTGCGCTTTGCATCGAACATGGATCTTTAAAATTAGCTATTAGGAATGGAAATAACAAGGTCTCCTTCTTGTTTCTTTAATTTTCCATACTTGTCATATTAACTTTCCCTCTTCATTGCTCCAAATTCCTGTAGGTCTTGGTAATTGCTCTCTTGTTAAAGATGATAATGAAAAGACACTTTTCAGTAATTCAGGTAAGTTTAACTTTTGGACCCTATTTTATAATAAATGAAATATTTGATGTTTAAATATCTGGTAAATAACTACTTCTTTGTCAGATTTAGATATGCAACAATATTATCATAGTGATTAATTTTAGATGAAATTTTATAAGTATCGACATTAAGTAACTAGTTTTTCTTCTCTCCTCTCTCTTTCTTTACTAATATATTTAGAAGTGTCAAACTTCTAATTTTGCATATTCTAAGTATTCCCAGTTTATTTGTGCTCAAACAGTGGGAGGCACTTGCGCTTTTGCTCATTGGTATCAGTGTTAATCAGCTCAAGTCACTGCCTGAGGGTACCACTGCACTTGGTCTTCCAGTTGCAACGGGTGCATACATATACACATTAGTTTTTGTAAGTCATACCAACTTATTGATTCATGGAATCTCAGTTTCCTTTTCTCATTAGTTTTATTTTTGAGTTATCTCAGAGTAATAAAAACTTGTTATTGATTTAGGATCACTCAGCCAATGGTGGTTGTTTTAATTTGGAGTTATCACTCAACCAATGATTTGTTGTTTTCTCTGAGAGGATTTTATTATTTATTTATTCAATTTATAACTATTCTAACTTGTAACTTCAACAATTATTGAAATTCTGAGAACTTAAGAAATTATTTCGTGAAAGTGAAAGTTCATCTTAAAATTTCTTAGCGAAGGGTTTTCGTGACCTTGTTGCTCAAACTTTTAGAGACAAGCTGAAACAGATATTAACTTAAAAATTTTGTTTAGTTAGTTATTTTCTTTTTGAAATTTTCTTAGTTTTATAGACTGCTGGCAACCCAGCTGTAACCATGCATTAAAGTCCATATACCGAGTCAAACTTCCATTTGAATGTGTCAAATTTGACTAAAAACTCACATCTGATCTATAACTTTTTATGCTATTTTGTTTTTGCTTTTAGGAGTGAAATAAGTCAACCTTTATGAAATTAATTACTAATAAATGATTGTGTTTGAAGTCAGATAATTAACTAATTGGCTCTGATATGTTTACCTACATAAGTTTGTTTCTTTCCTATCTCATAGATGTTTACATGGGGATTTCACAGGTAACAGTTCCATCATTGGCGTCAGTGTACAATGAATATGCTTTGAAAAGTCAATTTGAGACGAGTATCTATCTGCAGGTAACTTGAAACAGTAAATAATTGGTTTCTTCAGAAATAGGTACCTTGCTGGTTAATAGCATACTGTCTATCTTGATCTTACATTTTAAAGTTAAAGTATTTAATTTGTAATTTGCTTGGTTTGATTTGCGAATTTTGTTGCTAATCAGAGCCTGTTAATTTTGTGCACCTTTAACCAAAGCACTAAGTATTGTGTGCTTCTTCTTCTTATTTTTTTTTCCCATTCGCAGAACTTGTTCTTATATGGCTATGGTGCAATCTTCAACTTTCTTGGCATTGTAGGAACTGCCATCGTCAAAGGTATGAATTGCAAATGGTCATCTAGACTCACAAGCTCACTTTTGGATGTGAATATAGTCATTGTGTCTAAGTAGACACTACAGTCCTGATAGGTTGCCAGCGACTTCTATGGCATGTTTATTCTGTTTCAATTTCTCACTCAAACCAAGTAGTTCCAAGTTTCCTTCATTCGTAATGTTGCTCCAAGGTTTGTTAGATATGTGAGATAAATACATAAATTAAGAAATGATTGTGGTTTAAGATTTTATATGAGAATGTGAATTGCCATCTATAGAGAGAACATAAAATATTGACGGTGGTTCAGGATATAGGAACATGATCTGTTATCTGTAACCTTAGATTCCCACCCCACCCCCCCCCCCCCCCCCCCCCCCCCCTGGGTTATCTTATTCATTTTTCAGAAAATAAATCAGGCACCTCATATAACATGTTTGAAAGGCATATTTTCTTGCATGTTGAGATGGTAACTTTTGACCTATCATATTTACCCATGAGGAACTGCAAGCAAATGAATGGAAGTACAATAGTCTTTGAGTGCATATATTCGAGAATGTTGAGGTGTTGAACTTAGACCTTTCATATTCACCCATCAGGAACTGCACACAAATGATAGAAAGTTCAAAACTGTCATTGAGTATGATAACTTCTTTCTGCCAGATTGGAGTTGGGGATGACGATAGGTTGGATTTGGGTTGGTTATTATAAGATTCACTTGTGGGTCCATTATAGGCTCTGGTTGGACCCTTACCTGGGTCCAAGCCACTAAGAAATGCAGGGCCCATTCAGTGAATCAAACCGAGCAACTTATTGGATTCAGATTTGGATACCCAATAACTTAACAAGCTAACAGATTCAGATTGGGACTTTGGATGGCCAAATTCAATTTTCTGTCAAGAGCACACACCAACTTTCATTAAAAAAATAACACAAAATAAAATAAGACTTCTTTTTTTTTAATAATTTTCAGTATAGACACGCAACAAAGATCTTTGAGCATGTCTTTAGGATGAGTGAGATAATCATAATTGGAGTGGCTGGGGCCTGGAACATGGTTGATCTAACTCAACATGGATTGAGGCAGTAGAAGGATATGATACTTGCTATTAAACAGAGGAAATGGCCCTCATTGGAGCTGATTGGAGAAAAAGAGTTCATGTGGCTGACTCCAAATATAGGCATTTTCGTTGTATCAAACCAGTTGAAGTGATGATATTAGTGGCAGAATGCCTGTTGGCTTGAGATTCTTTGTAACTGAGAAAGAACAGAATTTGGGTTTGTGAAAAGTCTGATACAGGATAAGGAAATTCTCAGCAATCTAGTCTGATTTATGACATACAAACCGTTATGGTTTTCACACTAAATTTGTTAATGCTGGCTGGCTGGAAAATATGGATTTTGAAAGCTGTTGCACTTTTCATTGTTTTCAAAAGCCATTCTGAGATAAAAATTTGCCAAAGATGTTTCAACATCTATAGGTCATGTTTCATGTAATATGATACTACATGCTGAACGGCTAACCTATGATGCACACGTAAAACAGTGACACATGTTCTTACACACAGGCAAGAGCACACATACGACTTAGGGCATTATATCTTGAATGCATACACAGTTCGTGACATTCATAAATCTGATTTGCTGATACTAACTTTTATTAGATGAAACTCGGTAAACCACGACCTCATCTACGTTCGCTCTGTTGGTTTTTCCAGGACCAAGTACTGATTTCTTTTATATGTTTTCAGGACCTAGTAGCTTCGACATCCTTCAAGGTCACTCTAAGGCTACAATGTTACTGATCTTCAACAATGCAGCACAAGGCATACTATCGTCATTCTTCTTCAAATACGCAGGTAAACTAAGTTCACTGTAATTCTTGTAATTAGTTGATTTCTTGGAGCAAACTAACTATGTCGGACCCTTCAGAGTAAATTTATCTGACCCTAATTTAATTTCTTGTCTAAGTGTGAAATGTATGATCTGGTGATCTTTGCAGACACAATTTTGAAGAAATATTCATCGACAGTTGCTACTATTTTTACTGGCATAGCATCCGCTGCACTGTTCGGTCATACTTTGACTATAAACTTTATCTTGGGAATCTCTATAGTGTTCATTTCAATGCACCAGGTAAGTGTTTTGAATTTTCTTCTTACAACAATTTTATTTCCAGGGCACCTCTAACGGTTTTATCTGTGTCAGTTCTTTTCTCCACTTGCAAAAGTCAAAGATGAGATACCACATGGAAACATAGAGATGATTGATCCCCAAAATCTCAGGTGCAAATTCTGTTTGATATTTTACGTGTTTAGCTCATGGATGCTGCATGCGCTACTATATGCTTTATTGTAGGATTCTCTTTTCATGATGTTTACTCTCTCTAGTTCGGGTATTAAGTTTGCAATATTAATTTTGTTTTCTGTTTAATGATTTAGTCTGATCACCACATGACAACAAAGATGTGACACGACGTTGTTGTTGTCAACTAACTAGCTATCATCTGGGACTTTTCTGTTCAGTAACTAGCTCTTTGAACTCAATTTATAACAATACTTACAAGAACCTCTTACTGTGTTTTATGTTTTGGGTAAATCGCAGAACAAAATACCCCTTCCCTCGTACTATAAAATTCACAGCAAACCCCCTCAGTTTTATTAGGTTCTGCAGAGAACATACTTTTTGTATTAGTTCTGCAATTAACACAACCCCTGTTTTAAATATCGGCCGAGTCGGCCGATATATCGTCCGATATCTCCTTTTTTGCCTGCTGCCGATACGATATGGGAATCATTCGCCATATCGTTTGCAACAAAAAACGGCTGATATTTGAAATATCGGCCGATAAATTGCCTGATATTGACCGATAAATCGCCCGATAAATCGCCCGATATGAAATAACTTATTTATTGCACGACTGCGTGCAAATGTACATTGTTTTTTTTATGTCTTTGCAAGCATATTACATCATTTTTATTAGATAGATGATATCTATGACTCTAAACCAACTTTTAGTTATCAATATTTCATTATATATAGTGTCTGATATGAACGCCCGATATGCGCGCGTATCCCCGATATCTCCCCTGATATCCGATATGAAAACCCCCATCCGATACGATCCCGATATCTGATATGAAAAACCCCCATCCGATACGATCCCGATATTCGATATTTAGAACCTTGAACACAACCTGTTCAATTAGATATTAGCAGATAATGACCATACTAACATCAGATCAAGGGTGCTATTTGGTGATTAAATTTATTTCGGGGGGTTATCTGATGAACTGACATTAGTAGCTGCCCTTTTCTCTTTTTGGGTGGTATTCTTTTTCTTTTTTCTTTTTTTGTTTTTCTTCTTCTGCTTTTTTTTTTTTTTGGGGTTGGGTGGTTGTGGGGGGGGGGGGGGGGGGGGGGTTGGGGTTGGGGTTTGGGTTGGTTGGGGGGGGGGGGGTATCCTATATGTGGAATCTAATATAGCATGAGGTTATCCGTAGAATTGAGGTTTTTTTAATGCAATTTACACGTAAGTTTTTAACATATTTCACTGAACTGTTTTCTTAGATGCTCCATAATTCTGATGAGGGAGTATCAAGGCGTACAAACCATTTTTCAAATATTTGGATCATGGTTTAAAATCTCAGGTCAATGGTTTTTAGTACATCATCAAAGTCAGATGTCTACATTTGTCATACCGGCAACATTAGCTCAGGATATCAGCCGATTTTATTAGGGTTTATATCACATCGGGTACTTCAAACCCGATATCTTATTGTTGATATATATCAGCATTGGGCGATATTTGAAACCATCATTGATAATAATAGATGCATTTGTCCATCAGCAATCCACGTGCATCTTTTCACATATAAATACTTGTTGACTCCTAATATAAATGCATCTATTTTCAGGTTGAATGAAGCATCCTTCATAAATATGACAGCTGGTGCAACTCAGGATGTAAGTAGATTTCACTACTCTAGAGGATTAATTTGGTCAGCTGTTTAGTTGTTGAATGAATCATCCTAAAATGATATTTGAATTTTACAGGCTAGCCATCGTGTTGAACCTGATGAGAGACAACCTCTTCTCCCTACCTGATATCATACGCTCTAGGCATGTTTCTAATCCCTTGCATTTTTCACAGAATGAAGAGATGATTGGTTGGATGCTTTTGTTAGATATGCTGATTTATTTTGAATCTTTAGAAGTTCTCTCAATGATCAGAGCACAACTACTGCATTTTGACTATATTATATGACCTGTATTTTCTCTTTGGGAGGGAAATATAACATCTGTCATCATCAAATTATACCATTTCGTTAAAATTGAAAAGCTACAAGGGACAAAATTTGTGCATGACATCTATTAAAAGAGGCCACTGAAAATGAATATTCATCTGGAACAAAGGTTCTAATTTTTATCCAACAAATCAATCAACAAATCAGAAAAAACTGGGGAAACCTGGATTTCATACCTTAAACTAACACTAGGCCTAAAGCATTGTTTCTTTGCCCTTATTTCTTATGAGCCTAAGTGGGTGAACTTGATATTTTATTATGATGCATCTCAACTTAAGCAGAGTTGCCTTGACATTAAAATTCTTCTAAATGTTAATTCTTATAGAACGATTCTTCTCATGCATGCCCTTACGCAAGGAATCCAATGAATCATTCTTATTTTATACCACATTTGTGATCAAAACCATTCCAAAACTCTTTCAAATTCATGAAGTTCTGGAATTAGGCCTTATGCTCTTCTTAAATACTTTAATGACTTCAGAAATGTTTGTGACATGCCATAATTGAGATTATATACTAACCAGCTCCGAATTATGGAAATCTTGGTACTTGGTAGCTGCCTGAATTAAGCTTTACGTAAGACATTCTTTGGTTATGTTTGCTCTTGTTAGATATTTGTTTTAGTCGAGAAACTCCAAACTTGTACAGTTCTCCTTTTTCTTTTTAGTGATTTTTGATTTTGTAGAGGCTGACCTTCTCATGCTACAGGGATTCTGAGAGGAGATTCTTTACTGGAGATAATACAGAGATAAGCCAGTTCTAACTAGAGTGAATAAAATCAATATGTTGCGGAAACTAAAATAGTATACAATACCCATAGCTTTCTGGTAAGAGAAGTTAAAAGGCAAGGAGCAAGAGTCTCGGGCTTGAAATGGAGCAGGTAAAAGGAAAGAAATTCATAGTGGATTTGTAAAGTCTGACAGTGAGGTGAGGTGTCCAAATGAATGTCATGCAGATTGTATCACTTGTTTGCTTCAAAGCCATACGAGTGTTTTTTTTGGATCATGACTGATACACTTCTCCACTTAATGTAGTTGTTTTGTCCTTGCCCTTGCTTCTTCTCAATGTATTGTTGTTCAACTATTATTATTGTAAACATTAGGTTATGCAAAACTTCCTTACTCCTTTTTTTGATGAGAAATAGAGGTCTTTAAATCATATTGTCATATGCTAATTCCTGTTATCCAGTGAAACAAAGCTTTTTTGTTATCTTTGTGTTTATTTCTGTAAGAAGTTATTTTTTGCCATACTTATGTTTGTGGATGATCATGTTGATCAGCGCGTCCCTGATTTAAGAGCATTGGCAATGGATCACAAGAATCAAATTGTGTTTTTTTTTTCTTGCTTTTTCCATGAGCTTGCTAATTGGAGAGATTACTTGAATGATTGTATTTATGCTGCAGAGAATTTCCACGAAGCTTCTCTCGCCTCCTTTTCCTCTGTTCTTTTTTTTTTTTCTTTTTTTCCACTTTCTTTGTTGGTTTCTGAGAAATTTCACATCGGAGCTCATCCCTTGCCTGTTGCGTGATTGACTGCACGAGGGTGTTCCCAAATAATGGCCCCCCCTTGGGAACATTCGAACCAATGTCATTTGCTTTTGGAGTATTATTATCTTTGAGTTGCATGTACTTGTCTTGTGAGTCTCTCTTTAAGTTGAAGTTAAAGAGAGGTATTCGACCAAAGAATTATTTTGGGGTTTATTTTATGAAAAATACCTGAAAGTTTCTCTTATTTAGAACCTTAATACCCTGTACGGTTTTTCTCGGATGTTAATATCAAAGATTGTATTGTTTGATTAGGATTATGACGAGGATTTTGATCCAATAAAGAAGTCTAATCCTAATCAATCCCAAGTTAAATTTATTGAGTTTTATCCCTTCATTTAAACCCGACCCATATAGAAAAGATTCATAATTTATAACTTTGCGGGTCGGGTGTAGTACAGACCCGATAAGCATTCCAGTCCCATTTCACCAATAGAAACTTTAATAAGCCGTTACAAGCTCATCTGACCTCTGTTTTGGACATGTAAACAACCGTTTCGAAGCTTTTGACGAGCACTACAATATTATAGGGACTATACATGACAAAACGATAGTTAATTGATTTAAAGTAGGCATTGAAGTATTGATTTACCATAGTTATTTGGATCCTTACATGCTTCCGCTTCATCAATGTTTATATTATTATTTGTATCGCTTGGCATGATAAATATTGATGTTTTACTATAGTAGATAATACACAGATAAAAATATAAACATGTTCAAGTTAAAGAATTTATAAAGAGCTTATATAATTCATGTAGACAATAGTCGGCTCAAAGAAAGACTATTGTTTGGCTGAATTATGTACGGCGTCGAATACTTTATGTGGATAATGCAAGTGGGAGAATCTTAATATATGGTAATCGGCCCAAAGGAAGGTTGTCACCACTATAGGCTTATATTGCATTACTCTCATTAACTATTCCGACGGCGAAACAAGAATCCAGATCCGTAGATTTGTGTGGCTCATGCATGTGGCAATCAGCCTAAAGGAAGGTTGTCATTATGGTCGGGCCATTACATTTATTATATTGTCGATACAAATAACTTAAACTTTGGAACCAATCCTATAAAGGGGCATGTGACGACCCTAAATTTCCTCCTACTGGCTACAATCGATGAGATGGCAGTCTGGGTAAGAACTTTAGAGTCGTTATACTATGATATATAACTCAGGAGTTCAAATATAGATAAATAAAATGGACAAATCATATAGGTAGAAATCAAAACTACATGACATATATAGAAGAATTCCCACTAGGGGTAAAGGTCTCAAGTCATATACAAAAGTCTCAATATATGAAAACTAAGTTCAAGTCTAAAACATATACAACACTACTTAGGCTCTCGGCCTCAAAGTCAAGTACAATATATACGATACCAAAATGGAAATGATATACAAAAAGAGAAACTCTCTATAGAACACTCTATCTATCTATTCACAGAATAGATGATTATCAACGTCTTTGTCACTCGGCGCTTCTATGGACACCCGCGAACAACCTGAAAATAATAAATCAACAGGCGTAAGAACACTAATAAGTTTGCCTCGCAAGGTTGCCCTCCGACCATGACCCTGAGGCTGACTCAGTGCTAGGTCGAGGAGGCAACAAATGAGATCCACATATATAATAAACAATATGTAGGAATAAATGATAAAGTAACCATAAACAACATGAATATGCATGACATGTACTGGATACCCTGCCAATCTCTAGTGATAAAGATATAATAGCAAACAAAATCACGTAATATTGTGATGGTAAAATCATAATAATGGGGGCCTAACTCCTAAATTACAAGCTAGTGTCATATAAGCGTCGCCTTCATCGATGATTCAACCAAAAATAAATAGCATAACGAGAGAGTACAAACTCATCTCCCAGCTAATTGGTGCACTAGCTATGTCTTTCTCAGAGGCGATAAAATCATTTCATATGCAGAAATTATGTTTGTAGGTGATCTATCACATATCCTCATCCGCAAAAATTTCATTCACGTTTTTCCCTCCTACAATTGTTTCATTCACATTCTCCCCCTCATACAAATATCATTATTCGTATTCTCCCTCTCCTACAAATACATAATTCGCGTTCTCCCTCTCCTACGAATACACCATTCACGTTTTTCTTCTCCTATGAATGGAATCATTATCCACAACACATATATATCACTTGTGTCTTCCTCGCAACCACAAATGTATATAATATAAACATATATAAATACTAAAACACACCATTCCACCCATCACACAAAGCATGCATATTTCAAATAACGTGTTCATATATCACATATGACACATGTTGATACTCATATTACATAAATCAAATATCACACATGGTGATACTTATATCACATAACATATTATCCAAGTTCTCGTTCATGCCACTAACATCTAACTTCTTTGATCATGTTCTTATGAATCCAGCAAACTCAATATACATGTGAATACATGCATATGAGTTAAAAAATGAACATGGCTAATAGAAATCATATTTTTAACTATCATATAACCTACATCTCATAAAAATCCTATTTTTATGAATCTACATCTCTCTGTATTAACATGTAGGTAAGTTACTAAGATGCACATATATTTACCCTAGCCAAAACTAAGTATGAAAATCAAATAAAGGTTCTATCATCGGTACAAATTCTAAACATCAAGATGATGGGAAGAAAGCAACCAAGAGAGAAAACTTGCCTTGCTGGGCAGAGAAAAGATGGTTCTGATGAAAAACACATGAAGATAGAATCCACTCCTAGCATAGCATTCAACTCAAAAGAGATCCAAGAGCTTCACCACTGAAATTCCTTCAAAACATCACTTCTCACTCTAGTTATTCTCACTTTCTCTCTCTAGAGTCAACCAGTCAAGTGAGGAAGAAGGAAAAGCAGAAACTAAGGTGTTTCCATTGGAAAACATTAGTAAAAACAACCAACACCCAATATATATAGGATAAAATGAGTGAAATTGGGTTCTAATTAGAACACAACTCTGCCACCTAGATTAGTCAATTAATAAGATGAATTAGTCTACTAATAGTTCATAGGTCGGTTGAATTAGCCTACTAGTAAACTAGAGTAGTCGACTAGTCCCTCAAAAGAAACTAAAAATCAATTTTTAGCACATAGACTGACTTTAAACTGAATTTTTTTGACACTTTAAACAATCAAATCAGAAAAAGGTCATAAAAAGGAATTTGTAACCCTTGAAGTTACCTTTAAAATTCAATTTGAATCATAACTAACAAAGATAGAATTAAAAAGTTGTGATCAAAATATTAGATAAGTATCAGTGCAGAACTACTGCAGGTTAGAAATCTAGTCGACTTATACTTATTTATAAGTTGACTAATTCCCAGACCAGTCAACTTATACATCTTATAAGTCGACTAATCAGTCAAAATAGAAACACGTACACACAATCATTCAACAGTATAGTCGACTTATACTTCTTATAAGTTAACCAATACATCAGGATTCAGTTAATACACAACTTTATCGTAATTAAAAACTTGATACTTTAAATCTATTCTAATAGCTATGTGTTCAAGATTTGAATATAGATAACTTTTCACATAGCAAAAAATTTGGTCATAACTCAACATGCATAAAATGATATGTAAAGTAGTTTAAAAATTTTCAGGGTGTTACATTCACCCCACCTAAATAAGAATTTCGTCCCTGAAATTCAATCACTAAAGAAATCAATAGACAAACATATAGAATAAAAGCAATACATGATGACTTAACACAATTATGTATATTTTGGCTTCTAACTGCATGAAACTGGTACATCGAAGAAATAATTCAAACAAAGAAACACTCATGTATATACTATATGTCTCGCGTAATTATAAGCTAAATATACATGATGTATGTTAATTTAATATCTAAATACAAACAATTATTACATCACCATACCAAAAAAGTAATTGAAGAAATCACACGCGCCCATACACGTGCCCATTCACACATCAAAACCCACGTGGTTATCTCATATGTCTTATGTATGCTCAAACACAGAAAATCACATGTACCCATACACCTGTTCATACATACATGCAAAGCTCACGCTATCCCACACGTCTAATGCATGCAACAAAGCAAACAAAATCACTCAATATCAATCGTGAGGCGAACAAAGGATAATCTAAAAATAGACTACCTAAGCATCAAATAGATTTCAAATTGGTTGAAATCAACAATATAAAATTTTTTTGCTTGCAAATAGCATAACACAATACAATTAAGAAATCGTCCTCACTCGAACTCATAATACCATGGATTCTAAAATTTGAAGAATCCTAAAAAATTCTAGACTTGCTCTAAATTTAGACACAGGTTATGAATACTCAAGGACAATTGAACATAGAGCTCTGATACCACTTGTAACGGCCCTGAAGTTGACTCAGTGCTAGGTCGAGGAGGTAGCAAAAAGGGTCCACATATATATAATAAACAACATAGAAGAATACATGATAAAGTAACCATGAACAATATGAATATGAACGACACCTTACTGGATACCCGACCAATCTCTAGTGAGAAAGATATGATAGCACACTTAATCACATAATATTATGGTGGGAATATCATAATAAATGGGGGCTTAACTCCTAAATCACAATCTAGTGTCATATAAGCTACATCGCCTTTATCGACGATTCAACCAAAAGTAAATAGCAGAACGAGAGCATATAGACTCATCTCCCAGCTAGTTGACGCACTAGTTACGTCTCTCTCAGAGACGATACAATCATTTCATACAAATACCATATAGGTGGTCTGTCATATACCCCTATCCACAATATGTCATTCGCGTTCTCCCCTCCTACGAATGTTTTATTCACGTTCTCTCCCTCCTACGAATATCATTATTCTTATTCTCCCTCTCCCACGAATAGCATCACTTATGTTCTTCCCCTCCTATGAATGAAATCATTATCAACAACATATACATATACCACTCGCGTCTTCCCCACAACCACAAATGTATATTACATAAACATACATAAATACCAAAATACACCATTCTACCCATCACATAACGCATGCATATATCAAATAACGTGTTCATATATCACATATGACACATGGTGATACTTATATCACATAATATATTCATATATCAAATATCACACATGGTGACACTTATGTCACATAACATATTACCCAAGTTCTTGTTAATGCTACTAGCATCCAACTTTCTTGATCACATTCTTATGAATCTAGCGAACCCAATATACATGTGAATACATATGAGTTAAAGAATGAATATGGCCAATAAAAATCACATTTTTAACTATCATATAACTTAGATTTCATAAAAATCTTATTTTTATGGATCTACATCTCTCTATATTAACATGTAGGCAAGTTACTAATTATAGGATGCACATATATTTACCCTAACTAAAAATAAATATGAAAATCAAATACAAATCAGGGTTCTATAATTAGTACAAATTATAAACATCAAGATGATGGGAAGAAAGCAACCAAGAGAAGGAAACTTGCCTTGCTAGGCAAAGAAAAGATGGTTCTGATGAAGAACACATGAAGAAAGAATCCATTCCTAGCATAGTGTTTGGACACATATATTGCATAATTGTTATTGCATTTTTATATTTATTCTGTAATAATTCTTACAATTCACTTGTCTTAATGTCTAAATTCATGCAAGATATGGTAGAAAGAAGATAAGCATAAATCTTAACCAATTAAACCAGATTCTTGAGAAGAATTAAATCATCAACTGAAGATAAAGCAAATCAACGAGGATCAATTCAAATATTCTAGAAAACATCTTATTTGAAAACAAATATATCAGATAAGATAATGCCATCAAAAATTTAAAAGAAAAATGGATTTTTTGAAGATTCAATCGGTTTCGTTGAGGATAAAAGAATATATTGTCAAATTCAGAGCAGAATCTTATCTGATCGTACACGTACATTACATGTTTTCATATCATATGTGTCACATTTCTGCATTTATATTTAAATAAAATTTTGCTATTTAATGTATTTTCACGTTTAGTGGCGTGCAGTGTAATTAAGGAAGAAAAGAGAGATTGACAGATTTATCCAATTAAGTCTAAAAATTCAAAAGAAATGGAATCGATTCAAATTCAAAGGTTTTAGAAGCTATCTTATCTGAAAATTGGATATATCAGATAAGATAATATCATCTAATTTCAAGAGAAAAATAGATTATTTGAAGACCCTATCAGTTTTGTTGAGTATAAAAGGATATATTGTCAACTCCAGAACAAAATCTGAAATTCTAAGAGAATAAAAGGAAATAAGACAATCAGTGGAATACACGCTCTTAGATCCTGGCCCTACATCCAGGATCTTGCTATAGAAATGCAGCAAAAGCTGCGTTTCCGCGGCTGGCTTTTTGAATCTAGGGGAGCGATTGCTCCCCTATATCTTTACTCTATCCCATATCCCCTTCTTCTTATAGATACATGTATCTTCATAAGGCAGGGGAAGAAACTCCAGCAGAGAGCTTTAGTTTAGTTTAGTTTAGGTTTTTCTTTTCTTTTTCAATATAAATTTTATTTTATTCTAAGTTAGAGAGAGTTACATGAGAGAAGAAGAAAAATTGTAATTAGAGTGACACTGATGTAATCCTTCTTCAAGAGAGAATTGTATTAAAGTGACATCAATGGAGTTTTCTACTTTTCTTCATCGTACTCGATCTAGCCAAGCACCGCATTCAAATTCTCTTTCTATCTGCTTACTTTATTTCATGCCGAGGTAAATCTTCATTATGATGCAACAGTAGAGGTAAGTATCTTTTTATTTCTTTACATTCATTAGTTTAGAATTCCACTCCAAACCAACATTCTCCTCTTTATTTAGTCTTTCTTTCTTTTTCTTTTTTTTTTGTAAATAAAACGACAACAACACCACCATCTCTTCTTCTACCATCTCCTTTTTAGCCTAACTTAACATTTTTATTTTCTTTTTATAAAACTGAGAAAATAAGTATTAACTTGTTTTTGGTAAATTAAAAGAACAAACTTACACAAAGCTTCCATCGCAGTCCCTCCCTGTGGATCACGACCTATTAGCCCTAGGTTACACGGTAGAATTGAGGACCCAGCACTATTCTTAAATTCTGTATTTTTCTGTGCACAGGTGAGCTCGATCAAAATTTTGGCGCCGTTGCCAGGGAGGGACGGTAAGTTTCCTTTCTTTTTGATTTACTTTAACGAATTTTTTTCTTTTTCTTTTCTTTTCTGTTTTGATGTGCAGGGGCTGATTTTTGAAAATAAAGTAATGCAGTGGACATATGACATACCTGAAACTCTACTCTAGAAAGCAGAGCTCAGGGAACCCAATAAGAGCTGCATTTGTGCGACGAAGTGGGAAGGACTATTAATATGCTTTGTTGCGAGTTGCTTGAATTGTAAAGTACAGTCATCTGCAGTATTTAGTTTCTTAATTTAACTTATCTTACACACTGTTCTAATCTTAACAGTAAATTGGTGTTTGTTAGTTCTAAAAACGGTTTCGAGTTTGCATTTTAGGGTATTTGTCTATTTCATTCTTTACATTACTGTTGAAGGCTATTGGAGCAAACATACATACACATAGCATATAGCATTAGGAAACACACTTTGGGTGATATATATTACTTGAATGTATTCATTTTGCTATATACTTGTACACTCGCATGAAAACGATCTAAGGGCATAACCCGTTAAACAACATAAGGTGGGGAAGTCATTATCATTCCATAGCCTGAAAACCATCTCCTCACTCAATAAACCAGCCTAATTAAAATTGAATAGATGTTAGCCCTAGAGACATCTCGGACTCAATAGGAGATTGACCTAAGGGGGAAGTTGTTAGAATTTGACTCTTATCAAATTAGTATCGAAGTTGGGATTGAGAGGCGAAATCTCGAAGAACAGTGGTTTGGCATAATTAGGCCCGTTGCTCAAGCACGGATATCTCCCACTGGTCTTGCCCCTGCCTGGCCGATTAACTTGTGGTCAGATTGCTGCAATATACCTCCGTTGGCCAGTCAACTAGTTAGGAGTCGTCTAAGTTAGTCTACCCTAACTTAGGCTAGATTTTTCTTTCTTTCTTTTGTTTATTGGTTTGTTTTTGCTTTTGATATATTTGTGATATGGATTGTAGTTATAATTTTTTCAATGCATGTAGTGATCCATACTTCACCCCAACCTCTTTCGGTTCAGATACTACCAACCTGGCATTTCATAACTTTAACCAATCAAATATGCCGGATTGGTCTTATCCGAATTAATATATGCCCCAATCCTAGTATTATGAACAAGATTGGGATGATCATCACCACTCTTCATCGAGTCAGTGGAGATACAACTCCCCCGAGTCTTACTATCAACAACCTTACCAACAAATAACTTCATATACTCCATACCAAGACCAACCTATAGAAGAAAAATCTTTTTTAGAAAAGAGTTTCGAAGCCTTCCTTGAGTCCACACGACAATTGCAAATTCAAATGGACTCAATTGTCCCAAACAATTCCTAAATCCAAGATTCTTACTCCAATTTTCAAATCCCACTACAACAAGAAGATCCTGTTGACTTCGAAGAGAGTATGGAATTCATGATTCAAAGTGAAGATTTTTTTACCTAGTCCATCGATATGATAAAAGTAAAACTTAGTCGATTGGAAAACATGCATAGGAATGAGAAAACTCTTCCTATCCAATCATTGACTATTCTCGATACTTCTAGCCATATTGATGAAAATCAAGAATTATGGCATCTTGAAGACTATAACTAATATTTAATTTCACTATAAAATTTTGAACTTGACCAATACCAACCCATTGACAAATTGGAAAGTTTTCATTTCAATGAGATTGAACTTAAAAATGAATATGACACCAATTCTTAATGTTGTGATTCAGTTTCACTTTTTGCATCTATGCTGACTCTGGTATCCTTACCCGATTTGGACCCAATTTCGAAGCCAACGCTGATTCCTATCCCTATTGAACTTGAACATAAACCACTTATTTTGGATAGTCATATTCCATTGTTGGGAAATGAATGTGAACTTCAATTCTATGAAACTCATGAACCAACTCTGACTCTCGAACCTAAACTTGATTTGAGTTTTATTACCGAGTCAGTATCTATCATGCCCCACTTCCCAAAATATATGAAAACAGAGTCGCGACAAGAGTCAGCGACGCATATACGCAAGGAAAATACCTCACGTATACGCGCTAAGCCTAAAGTAACTTGAACAAGCTATAAATCTAAACCAAAATAAATCAACGATCACTACAATATCACAATAAGCATCCACGCATGATATCCTATAAAAAGAACTGGAATGAAGACTAAATCTGATATACATGAATCAAGAAAAGTACAGAAACAGGAATAAAAAAGGCAAGAATACCAGAATCAAAAGAGAGAAACTCCAGCTCCTCGCGAAGCATACGAGTTTAACGAACACCTGAACAAGAGCATAAAACATCCAGTGTCTGGACGTGCAAATCCAGGGTTGTCAGAAGCAATCTAATGAGTGCGTGTGTAAAGGGAAAGGTGCTCGTGTATGATAACAATGTAAGCAGTAACAACATGATAAACTGAAATAAAAGATAACAGAATAATCAATATCAAGAACAAAGCTATGAACGATATATAACTGATATCATGATAAAAGGAAACAACTAATGTCAAGATGTGTAATTTAGCATATGTCACTAGTCTGGTATACAATCCGGTCATATGTACAATCATATATCTATTATAGTTTATATATCTACAATCATGTGATTGCGGTCAGTTAAAGTACATTGTAATCAGTTCATTATTATTTATTATGTCAGCGAGCACCAATTGTCACCTGTAATAGACGCATCCCATACTACGCCTACTATACGTGTCTACCAGGGTCCTAAGTTATTAAAATTAATAGAAGAGACATTGTCCATGCTTTAGGTGGGTTACGTACATATCCGAAACCACGACCCAATCACCTGGCACTGAACCAGGTCACACCACTAGGTAATCAATAACAATAACAATATGAACAATACGGGATGTCAGTCATCCCCGGGAACCCTGCAGTGGAACCGTATGTCGGCTGCGCAAACTGTATCTAGGTCCACCCAAAATATAAACGTTGTCTCTTTCATCAATTTTCCCAATCCCAATGTAAGTTGTCTATTTATATTATTATTTAAAGCAATCAATATCCATGTTATTCAATTACTGGGGTGATATGGTGACAATAACAATATCAATGATGTAACAATAACAATGTGGACAATATTATTGTGTAAACGGTATAACAATAAAACAAAGCATGTGTTACGGTTGATAATATTTTTCCAGTAACTTTCAGTAACATGAATCAATACAAAACGAATCCAGATACCGCTCAATATGCAATCTCATGTAGAACTGATTAATATCTCATCCATCTGTACCAAGGTACAATAGTAACTGATTCATCAACTTATAGTCTCAAGACAATCATCATGAACATAAAGTATCAATCCATATCAAAGTAATCAGGTACAGTAACCTACAAGTTTAATAAATCAATAACCAATTCTCTCATCATATCAATCTACTCTAATTCTCAAGTTATCGATATATCCATCCTCTGAGTCACCGATATATCTGAATCTCAATAACTGCAATACTACATGTTCTGATACATCTAATCAAATCCCCACACTCTAATCCGATCAAAATCATCACACACTTTCACTTTTATCAAGGTCAATCAAAAGATCCCAAAACTCAAGTAACATATCAAGTATATATAACTAAAATCCACCAGGTTAGGTCAGGTTAACCCAATCTATGTCTACTCCTCAACCTTCAAGTCAATTCCAATGCAGTCGAGTCTACCAACAGGTTCAAGTCCAATTTTCATTCTATTAATAAAGATCTCCTATTTATTTAATCATCGATATCCAATCCAATCAAGACATAACTAAGAAGTGCAATATTCTCAATCAACACGGAATCTAAGTCACCTCTACATCTAGTATTCAATATCAATAAGATCATCAATACATCAGTCAAACTCATCAATGCGAGAATCCAGAAATAATAGCTTTAAACAGTCCAAAGGTCAGTCCCATCGCATACATCAACGTCTAGGACATCATATTCTCACACATCCATGTATCAGTAAAACAGTCTGTCGATAAGGCAATGTCAAAGCTAACACATCCTCAATATCCAAAAGAGTTCTATTCGAAATAGTCACCAAACAATTTGTCTGATAAATACTATACATAAAATATGAATCTCTAACCTCAATCATGAATCAATCAGCCTCAAGATTAATATATTTTTATTCTAATATTTATCACAACTAAGTCAGTTACAAGATCAAGTCCCGTCTATGGTATATCAATACCAGGCCTAAGCCAACAACGGCGATTTACCAACACATGAAATGAGACTGATACAAGCTCATATCAACTACACAAATAAGGTGAATAATCACTAATGTCTCATGAAGTGATATAAGTAATAATACTAGTAAAATATTTCAGACAGTCACATGAAATGATAAAAGTAAAAAACAAGTACTTATTGACAACGGTAAATATGAAAAAAGACACAAGAAAACACTCACTTGAAATGACACAATTTTGGAACCAAATCACCGTCTGGTCTTTACTGTATGAACTGATACGGATCTCCAGATCATCCCATGAGTCGGTCTTCGAATCGCCAGTGTATCAGGCCCATAACGGACACCAATTCGAAACTGGTCCAGGTCTTCTATTACTGGGTTCGGATCTCACCAAGCGAGTCCGTATTCAACTGCAATACCCATGAATACAAACACACCCATATTTATACCCACATATATGCATACATATACAAATATACAAATACATACACCTATATATATATATATTTATATATATACACATACTGAATACTTTTACACACCCACATGCATGAATATATACGCACATACATATACACACATGTATTCATAATTACACATATAATCATGCACACTAACACATACTTACCAATTACATACTTACCCCTTCATATAATACCCAACACATAATATAATTACAAACACACACACACACACACACTCATAATGCATGTACATAAAAATATAATACACCAAACACATAACACCTATTAATAGAGAGAAGGAATGAGAGAGCTTATAGCCTAGAGAGGGGGCTGCCGTGGCTACGACGGAGCTTGCCGGAGGAGGAGGATGGCTCCGGGGAGGTCGCGGGGGAGACCGGCAGTTCCGGGGCTGCCACGGAAAGGTGGATTGATGATCGCTCTCCGACGATGGCGTGGAGGCAGGGGGTGTGCCATGGGGTGTGCTGTGGCTGGCTGTGGTGTGCACCAAAGGAGAGGTGGGCGCTGTTGTGTTGGTGCTGCCGCCATGGGTTGCGAGGGCTTTCGGGCCATGGAGATCAGGGAGGGGAGATACAGTTGGAGAAGGAGAGCAACCATGGGAGGGGATATGCTGCTGGTGGGGACTGCCGCACGGCCATGGTGAGGGCTCACTGGCGAGGAAAAGCTTAGCCAAGAGGGCTTCCACGGCTGTGGCAAGGAAAGGGTGTGCGGGTGTTGTTGATGGGGGAAGGAGGAAGGGAAGAGGAGACGGCTGTGGGGCATGGCTCGGGCTTGGGGAGAGAGGAAAGAAGGGTTATGGTTTAAGTTAGGAAATAAGATGGATTAGAGGATGCTTATATAGGGTAATCTATAGGGTAGGTGGGTTTGGGGGTTGAGAATAGATAGGATAATTAGTTAGGATTTGGGATTTAGTTAGGATTTGATTTTAATAGATGGGATTATGGATTGGGTTTAGATCTCCGAATACCAATTTTCGTGACTCGAAGAAATCTACATTAAATACATTCTAATAGGAAATTATCAAATTTTATATAAGATGTCTCAATTCAAGGTTATTTAGTATTTTAAATCAAATACGGATGATCCAGAGCTTAGACCAAGGTTGTATGATGATGCATTAAGTTTATAGGATTATTTAGATTTTATTTACTGATTTTTATGGGGTTTAATGCTTTAAAACATGAAAATTTCTTAACAGGTCTGAATGTTGAAATAGCGGGTTTCAACTTATGAAGTGGTTCAGTCCAATATGACATGTAATTAATCCCAAGAATTTTTTAGTAGATTCTAATGGTTATCTAAATATTTATTCTCATTTTTCCTTATTTTTTTTCAATTTTTTTATATAGTCAATAAAATTATTTTTCAATAAGTTAACGGGTCTGTTTTGCATTTGGGTTGGGTTCAAATAGATTAGAACCCAAAATCAGTGGGCTGAATTATAATTTTTGGGCTTTCTGAAACTTGGTTCAGAAATATGTATTCTTTTTTTTGTTTCTTGTTTTTGGCCTGACCCATTAAGCCAGGCCCAGGGGCCCTGCTCTCGGCCTGGCCGAGAGCAGGCCCAAAAGATTTTTTTTTTCCTTGGCCCATTGGCGGCACAGGCCACTGGGCCTGGCTCTGCACCCGGGTACGGGTCTGCACCTGGGTGCGGGTTTGCACCCGCGTGTGTGCGCTGGGTCTGTGCAGCGAGCTGCTCTCGGCCTTGGCCGAGAGCAGTCTCCTACACACACACACACACACACACACATATACACACACATATATATGGAGGTCCTCGTGTGAGAAACTTTCTCACACGAAGACCATGAGAAAATAATATTGGGGCGATTATGTGAATAGTCTGAACCGTTCATCTTGATCTACATACTCTAATTAGCCTACCAATAAAAAAATCGATTCCAAATCTTTTTACCCATGCAACAAGTGATTACAAAACATACGTTATATTCGCCGTAGAATAAAGATGTCACTTGATGCATGGGTAAAAAGACATGGAATCGCGTGATTTTTTATTTGTTGTCTAATTAGAGTATGTAGATCAAGATGAACGGTTCGGATCATTCATAAAATTTCTCTTATATGGTTTTCTGATGAAGCTTATTTTTAGAAAGTTTCTCATTTGAAAATTTTCTATATATATATATATATATAAACTTCAAAATTTCTTATTTAAAATATTTTTATAATTTAATTATTATTGATATATTACCCTATTGGTAAGGTTCTAGATGAGAAATAAATTTATGGAAGGAAAATTTTTAATATGCAAATTTCTTGTTTGATCCAAACTAAATCCTTTTCTTTTTAATATTTCAAATTTTTTTTTGTTTTAAAAAATTTCTATAATTTAATAAGTGTAATGATATATTACTTTTATATATTTTATTTAGATAAAGGTGAGATTTTTAATGAAGAAAATATTCATGGAAAGAGAAATCTAAGCATGGTATTTCAATTTAATTGAAATTTTTAATTCATACAAATTTATTTTATTTATATTTTTGGATGATATTAAAGTTTCATAAAAAGAGGAATTTTAAACATGATATATCATTAAATTCTAGTTCATACAAATTAATTTAGATCTTAGGGAGATTTAAGTTTCATAAAAAAGAATTTTAAACATGATATATCATTAAATTCTAGTTCATACAAATTAATTTAGATCTTAGGGGAGATTTAAGTTTCATAAAAAAGAATTTTAAACATTATATATCATTAAATTCTAGTTCATACAAGTTAATTTTATCTAGATCTTTATATAAGAATTCTTGATGGAAAATTCATGGAAAGAAGAATTTAATCATGACGCTTCAATAAATTTTTAATTCATAAAAATTTTGATTTACTTACTTGGATTGATTCCCTTAACCTGCTCCTCAATCTTCACGCCTCGGACACACTCCTCTATCACGATCGATTCCTGTACGCGCCGGAAAGAGGGAAAGAGGAAATGCTGTAAAAATTTTCCTTGAATCAGATGAAAAAGATTACAACAAAAACAACTTTCCTTCCAGTTACAAGGGAGGGAGGATGTTGAGTCTTGAATCCTCCCTTTGTTTAATGCTGGGTTCTTCGTGTGACGGTGGAGAGTGAATCTTGTTCTCCGTTGACCGGATGACCGTCAGAATCGTCAGGGATCTTCTCTTCGGCTGGTAGAAAGAGTAGCACAGCTCTTGTCTACCAAAACTCTCAAAGAGAAGGTAGGAAAAGAGTAGCTTGTACGCAGCAAGCTTGACGAAGAGTTGAGCTCTCTCCTTTTTCTGCCGTGTCTGGTCGTCTGATTGCCGATCTCTCTATCTCTCGATCATCGATCGTTGATCCCCTCTCCTCTCCTCTCTCATTTCCTTGACCTCATAGAAAACGGGGCTATTTATAGAGGTCCTAGGGGGTGAACGTGCCCCCTAAAAATGCTCCACGATGAGGGGCTGACCTCCCCGCTATGTGGGCGGCGACTGGCCCCATAACCAGGGCGGTTATAACTGAGACGCGGGTTTCAGCCCACGCACCTTGAGGTTGAGGCGCGGGTGTTGAGCCCACGCGCCTTGAGGTTGAGGCGCGGGTGTTGAACCCACGCACCTTGAGGTTGAGACGCGGGTATTGAGCCCACGCACCTTGATGCTGAGACGCGGGTGTCGAGCCCACGCGCCTTGATGTTGAGACGCGGGTGTCTAGCCCACGCGCCTTGATGCTGAGACGCGGGTGTCTAGCCCACGCGTCTAGATGCTGAGACGCGGGTGTCGAGCCTACGCGTCTAGAACTTGAAACTCTGCTTTTTAATGGCTTGTCTTCTAGTGATTTTTAGATAGCCTACTGTAGGCTGTCTAAAAATGACTAACAGACCAGCCATTAAGGAAGCAGAGTCTCAAGCTCTAGACGCGAGGAATCGATGCTCGCGTCTCAGCATTAAGACGCGTTGGCTCTACACCCGCGTCTCAACGTTCAGACGCGTCGGCCCGAAGCCCGCGTCTCAGCATCAAGGCGCGTCGGCCCGACGCCCGCGCCTCAGCATCCAGACGTGAAGGCCCGAAGCCCGCGTCTCAAACTTCAAGGCGCGTTTGGCTCGACGCCCGCGTCTCAAACTTCAAGGCGCGTTCGGCCCAACGCCCGCGTCTCAGTTGCAACTGCCCTGATTGCGGGGCCAGTCACCGCGCATGTAGCGGGTAGTGGCCCCTCATTCGGGAGCGTTTTCAGGAGGCACCTTCACCCCCTGAGATCCCTATAAATAGCCTTGTTTGCTATGAAGAGAGGATCGGAGTTTTTGGGAGAAGGGAGAGAACCTTGAGAAGATCGAAGCTTGGGCAGAAGATTGGAGTTTTGAAGAGAGAGAGCTTTGAGATAAGGCATCATTAAAAATCGATCGAATCCAGGCAGGAGGATCATCAAGAGAGAAGCACGACTCTTCAGCGAGCTTACTGAGTACTAGCTGCTCTTCGCCTACCTCCTCTTTGAGAGTTTTGGTAGACGGAGCTGAGTTACTCTTTCTACCGACCGAAGAGAAGACCCCCGACGGTCCAGGACGGTCATCTGGTCAACGGAGAACAAGATTCACTCTCCATCGCCACACGAAGAACCCAGCATTAAACAAAGGGAAGATTCAGACATCCTCCCTCCCTTGTAACTGGAAAAGAAGGAAGAGTAGTGCTTTTGGTCGTAATCGTTTCGCTTGAATCAAGGAAATCTTTTACAGCTAAAACCACTTTCTCCGACCACCAAGTTTTTCCGGCCCCTACAAGAGATGGCGACTCCGCTGGGGACTACCTTCGTTACTGACGAGCGCACCGTGGTGCAAGATGACGTTCTTCGTAAGGGAAAAATGGTCGAATCCCTCGTCGTCGAGTTCGACCAGGCGAAGTATGAAGAGTTCCTCTCTTCTGGCTCCAAGAGCCCAAAGACCCGCGTCTGCCGCAGGGTCTCAAATGGACAGCCCCCTGAAGCCCAATCTGAGGCTCTGTCGGGTGCTCCTGCTGCCCACTGTGCCAAGTTTGGTTCACGCGCCAACGCCTCCCCGAAGGCCCGCGTAACCTCAGACACCTCTACTGCGATCAACCGCGTCGCGCAGAGCACACGCGCCAACTCCTCTCTGAAGGCCCGCGTGGTCCCTGGCACATCTACTAGTGCGATCGACCGTGTCGCACAGAACGCCCGCGTCAGCGTCTCTCAGGAGACCCGCGTGGCAAACACCCCTGGTTCTACAAACCAGGAAGTTGTTGGCTTCTCTCTTCCTCCACGACGCAATCGGAATGCCGAGCGTCGACAGAGAAGACGCGCGCGTCAACACTCGGTCGGAACCGTTGGTTTTCTGACTGGGGTTGGACGCAGCGTACGATCCGATGCCTTGCCCGCACCTCGGCCAGTGCGAGAGGTCCGCGTTTGGCGACCCAAACGCGAGACTCCCCAAGTTGAGCCTTCTGAAGACCAACTTGCCAAACGCCAAAGCGAAGCTTCTGCGTCTTGTCAAACGCAGGAAGCAGGCGCCCATAGGCGTGGGGCCCAGCAACCCACTCTCTCCCAAGTCTCTCTGCTCCAACGCAGCAGACAGCAACGCGAAAGTCACGTCTCATATCAACAGAGACGCCAGACGCGCGTGACGCAGCCGCGACGCGACAGCCGCGTTTCTGAAACCTGTGTCCAGGCTGAACAGCACATGACTGTTTCCCGTCGTCGACGTTGCGAGACCAGTCTCTTTAATCCCTCTCCCACGGATTTGAGGGATTATTTGACAAGGAAAAGGAGTGCCAATCAGGCCACTTCTCCATGCTGCTGTCAACAGCTCATCCAGATACTCTCTGGATGCCATTGCGAGTCAGGCGTGCACCAGTCGTCTTTAATTAGACAGCTGACCCTGATTCCCCCGTCAGCCAAAAGAAGACGCTCCCACAGGAGGAGAACCTTCTCTGACATCGAGTACCCGGAGCTCACTGCAAATATGACAAGCAGGAGTAAGGGGAAACAAATTGCAGTCAGCCCAGATGACTCCGAGTCTGACTCTGTACCGGAAGGAGTGTATCAACACACTCGCACCCGGACGGGGGCCATTCCCCCAATTGACTATAATGCCTTAGCCCGCGGCATTAGAACGGGTGATTCTCACTCTGCTGTAGTGGGGTCGCAAGCTTCAAACTCTTCCGTCGAGAAGGAGGCTTCCGCCTACATGGCAGACACTCCTGAGGAGACGGCCAGGCGTTTAGAACAGACGCAGAAGCACCAGATGGATATAATCGCCTCTCAACAGAGATCCATTGACTCCCTCAAGCATATGCTCGAGAAATTGCTTGAAGAAAGAGCGAGGTCTCCTCCTAGACGACCGAAGGGCAAAGGGAGAAAAGGAGGAAGCCCACCCTCCGAATCTTCTGACGAGACACGATGATCTACCTCAGATGTGTCCAAGCCCTCGTCGCAGGCAAGAAGCGACCAGACCCCGGAAAGGCTCATGCTAAAAGAATGAGTCAACTGGAGCAGCGCCTCGAGGCCCTTACCAACCGTAAAGGCCTCCAAGAAGCTGGAGTAGTCAGGCCCTATCCGGCCGAGTGGGACTTAGTCCCGTACCCTCCTAAGTTCAAGGCTCCAACTCTCCAAGCATTTGACGGGAAGGGGTCACCCAACCAGCACATCTACTACTTTAAATCCCAGACCGGGAATGTGGTAGATAACGATGCCATCCTGGCACGCCTATTCATTGGCACCCTAAAAGGGTTGGCCTTTGAATGGTTTATGAAGCTCCCGGAAGGTTCCATCAAGAGCTGGGGCGACTTGGAGAAGCTGTTTCTAACACGCTTCTTCGAAGATGATTCGGAGGTCACAATGCCTACCCTTTTAGCTACAAAACAGCGAAAGGGAGAGTCCGTCAAGTCTTTCGTAGAAAGATTTCGGAACATGGCACTCCGATGTCCAAGCGGCATGACCCAGGCCACCCTGGTGGAAACATGTCGCCATAATCTCCAAACCTCACTCCTTGCTCAAATAGGAGTTGCTGAAAGCCGCACCTGGAAACAATTAGTCCAGCAAGGTGAACAGGCTGAGGAGATTGTTGCCCGCGTCAGAGCGGAAGAAGGCAGGCCCAGGCCAGAGAGGTCAACAAGGCGTGCACCGGCACCAGACACATCCCTCCAGACGAAGCGGAAGGATAATTTGGCGACGGAGACCAAATCTCCCACCAAGCCTCAAACAGGCAGGGCGAGTGGCTCTTCAAGCCAGCCCGCCCCTACAAGCAGTATTCCTTCAAGGAGGAACACGTCGATTCGCTCTTCAAGCTACTCAACAAGAGCAATCGACTGAAGCTCCCCGAAATTAAACGCCCGGAGGAAGTCGGTAAGACCGACAATCCCACCTACTGCTTATACCACAGGATGCTCGGACATCCTACCAAAAGCTGCTATGTCTTTAAGGACATCCTTCAAGCTCTGATTGACGCGGAGGTATTAAAACTCCGACCGGAGCAGAAGAAGATGACGGCCAACATGACGTCGATTCTCCAGTTTGGGACACGACCCCCGACACCCGTGGGGGTGATCTCTGTCCCGAAAGGAGAACTGAGGATGGTCAACACAGACCCTCATCAGCAGCGGGAGAAAGGCTTGGTACCCGTCCCTACACCTCGAGGGGAAATCATGTGGGTCCACCCTGACCTCGTCGACGAGCAACAATGGACGACTGTGACCAACAGGAAGTCCAAAGGCAAAGGGAAGACTTCATCTTGCCATGTGATATGCGCTTCCTCTCGAGAAGCGGACACTGATGTTCCCTCGCTGACTGACTCAGAAGAGGAAACAATAGTCCTGGCCGCAGAGCCCAGCCAACCTACGGCGGGGACCCGTTCAGGACAGGCATACTTGAAGCAGTACGGCGAGACAGCAGCGGCTTCTCCGCAACCAGCCGTAGAGCCAGCCAAGCCCTCCTCTAAACAGCCTGGGGAGAAACAGAAAGAAACTCGGTTTTCTCGAGCTCTTCTAAAAGGTGCAGCAGAAGGATCCTCGACACCTTACCGCTTCGATGTCTTGGCTCAATTAGCCAACATCCCGGCACGCATTACCTTGTATGAGCTCCTGAGGCTATCAAAGTCAACCAGAGAGGCTCTACAAGAAGCTCTGGCAAATGCTGAGGTCTTTATGACCCGCGTGCCAAAGGAGGAAGATGAAGAGGATTGCCTCCACGCCTCCCCAAATGCCCCCTGCATCACCTTCACAACAGACGACATGCAGGTTAAAGGGAAGCATGACCGACCCCTATACTTCACAGGGTATATTGGGTCATCCGAGGTGAACCGCATCCAGGTAGACCCAGGGTCTGCGCTAAGCATCATACCTCGCCGGGTTATGCAATTTCTAGGCATTCCTACCCATCGTCTGAGCCCTACCCAGACGACTATTTACGGGTTCAATGCCAACAGCTCCCGCCCGATGGGGAAGATCAAGCTCAAATGCCAGATCGGGAGCCTCAAGTCGGAAGTGACGTGTTACGTCATTGACGTGGACACTTCCTACAACCTGTTGCTGGGACGACCATGGATTCACCGCAATTCCATCGTTCCCTCTACTCTCCACCAAGTCATGAAATACATTGACGAGAGTGGACAGGTCCGAACGTTGATTGCCGAAAGGCATCCGTTTAAAGGGGTTGAAAATTATTTCACGGACTCCCTCTTATATCAGGATCCGGAGGAGACTAATGAAACCCCACAACCAGAGGAGCCAGACTCTGGTAATGAAGCTGACATTGAGCCAGAGAAAGAAGAGTGCCTGTGGGAGTTGGAACCACTTGTAAAGAGCACTAATAAGCTCGATGTTGATACCACCGACGATGCAGGCGGTTGGTATATTAATGAAGATTTAGATTTCGCGTACTTCCCTGCGTGTGAGTCTGATTCAATACCGTCGGATACTAGTACCGACATGGACGATGACCTCTGGTCGGCAATAGATGCTTTGACATCTTTGCATGTACCGGTGAAATCATCCTTCGGGACATACCAAGATAATGGTGACGCGCAAGAGTCTGTATTCATGGTTCCAGCCAGACGAAAAGGCCAAAGACCAATGCTTTTTGGGCGAATCGCGTCTGAACCAACGCCCCACGAACAATCGGAAGGTGAGGATGAATCCCCTCAGTTCGATCATTATGAACCGAGAACGCTCAGGATGATGAAGCGCATGGGGTATGATCTAACCAACAGGCCAGGGTTGAACTTCGGAAAAGGAAGAAGAACACTGCTTCGATCCTTTGTACCGAAAGGGAAAACCTCTGATTACTATCATCAGACGCGCCGGGGGTTGGGCTATATATCAACCCCAGTGCCATCAGCCTCTGATTCGGAGAGACTGTCAAGTCATGACTGCTCATCAGACACGTCGTCGTGGGAATCAGATGTCAGTGTCGGCAACATCTTCAAAGGGCTTTCAGTAAACATGGTTTCAACAAGCCATCTGGAGGATGAAGATGAAGAAATGATCCAATCTGATACAGATCCTTGGATCAAACATTTGAATGCTCTTTGGGATATCCGCTTTGAACAGCGTGAACCACCCACAGAAGACAAGGTTGTTCAAGTCAACCTAGGAGATGAAGCCAATCCTAAACCCATCTTCATAAGTGACGGCCTGTCGCCTCCAGAGAAGAAGGATTTAATATCTCTTGTACAAGAGTATATAGATGTCTTCGCCTGGAATTATGAGGACATGCCTGGACTTGATCCTCAAGTGGCTATGCATCGCCTCAACATCAATCCGGACATGAAGCCTGTTAAACAACAGCAGCGACGGTTCCGTCCAGAGACAATGGAGGCAATTCAATCAGAAGTCAAAAAGCTCATCGATTCCGGCTTCATCCGGGAAGAACAACATCCCGACTGGGTAGCCAACGTCGTCCCCGTCGCCAAGAAGAACGGGAAGATCCGGATCTGCATCGACTTCCGTGATCTAAACGAGGCCTGCCCCAAAGACGAATTCCCATTGCCAATCACAGATGTCATGATTGACAATACTTGTGGATTCGAGCGAATGTCCTTTATGGACGGGTTCTCAGGATATAATCAAATCAAGATGTATCCCGATGACGAAAAGCACACCTCCTTCAGGACACCTCTAGGGGTATATTGCTACACCGTCATGCCCTTCGGTCTGAAAAATGCGGGGGCAACCTACCAAAGGGCCATGAATGCCATTTTCCATCGGCAGATACGCAAAACGGTGGAATGTTATGTCGACGACATCGCGGTAAAAAGCCGCACTAAAGGTGATCACACAGCAGACCTGAGGGTGGTCTTCGACATCATGCGGGCTCATCAATTGAAGATGAACCCCACCAAGTCCTTCCTAGGGGTAGCCAGTGGCAAATTCCTAGGGTTTGTTGTGACTTCCACAGGAATCCATTTGGATCCGGAGAAAGTCCGTGCTATCCAAGAGATGCAACCCCCCAGAAGCCTCAAGGAGCTCAGAGGATTACAAGGACGATTGGCATACATCCGCAGATTCATTTCAAATCTCTCCGGGAGATGCCAACCCTTCGCTAAGCTGATGAAGAAGGGCGTTTCGTTCATTTGGGACGGCGCTTGCCAGCAAGCATTTGAGGAGATCAAGCACTACCTCACCCAACCACCAGTCCTGGCAGCTCCGGTATCCGGAAAGCCTTTCCTGGTGTACGTCCGATCAATGGATCATTCTTTGGGAGCTCTACTAGCTCAGAATGATGACCAAGGGCGAGAACAAGCAATCTACTACCTAAGTAGAACGATGATCAGAGCCGAACATCGGTACAACCCGATCGAGAAGGAATGTTTGGCACTGGTGTTCGCCATTCAGAAAATGCGACACTATCTGGTGGGCCAAACCATAAATGTCATATCCAAAGTCAACCCCCTGAGGTTACTTATGACAAAGCCTTCTTCACTAAATGGCCGGCTGGCAAAATGGGCCATATTGCTATCACAATATGAGATGCATTTTCTGCCACAAAAGGCTATTAAGGGACAAGCGGTGGCGGACTTCTTAGCTGAACACCCAGATCCCAGGGCAGCCAAACTCTACGAGGATCTCCCAGACGAGGTCGCCGAAGCCTGCCTGACCCAGACATTGTTCGAAGGACAAGTATGGCAACTTTTCTTCGATGGCGCATCAAGAACAAGCTCTAAGGGACATACAGTTGCGGGGGTAGGAGTAGTACTCGTCTCCCCACAAAATTACGTGATTCCCCGAGCTATCTCGTTAACCGAGCCCTGTTCCAACAATGTGGCGGAATACAACGCTCTTTTGATTGGGATGCAATTCGCCGATGAGATTGGCGTTAAAAATCTCGAGGCGTACGGTGACTCCAAACTCATAGTCAGCCAAGTTCGCGGAGAGTATGAGGTCAGGCATGAAGATCTAGTACCCTACTACAACGCGACAATCCACATGGCCGAGAGGTTTTCAAACTTCTACATCGACCATGTACCGCGCAAGCAAAATGCGCATGCAGATGCACTTGCATCCCTTGCTGCCTCCCTAGCTCTTCCAGCCGGAGCAATGGAGAAGGTATTCGTCTATAGCCACGACCTATACTGCCCAAAAAGTCCCCTCGGAGACTGTCCAGGGTCAACGGGAGACCATCACGACAAGGAAACACTTGAAGTGTCGACCGATCCAGAGCTTAAAGACTGGCGATTCCCCTACATTGATTTTGTCTTATACGGCATTCTGCCCGAAGACACCAAGGAGGCGGCCGCCATTCGGAGGAAAGCCCCCAATTCTACTATAATGCGATTTCGCGAACATTGTATCGTCGATCGCATGACGGGATCCTGCTCCGATGCCTCTCATCAAAAGAAGCCCAAGGAGTATTGAAAGAAGCCCACGATGGTACTTGTGGAGCTCATCAACCTGGCCCGAAGCTGGCAAACCGACTCCAAAGATTGGGTTACTACTGGCCCAAGATGGTTGCCGATGCTGTTGCCTATGCCAAAAGATGTCACGCCTGTCAAATACATGGCGATTTCATCCATCAAGCACCAGGATACCTCCACTCTACGACCTCTACCTGGCCGTTCGAAATGTGGGGGATGGACGTGATTGGTCCTATCAGCCCACCATCATCAAAGGGACATCGGTTCATTCTAGCGATAACCGATTACTTCTCAAAGTGGGCCGAAGCTATCCCTTTGCAAGAGGTGAAATCTTCTAACGTGATCAAGTTCGTGAAACATCACGTTATTTACCGGTTCGGTGTGCCTCGGCGGATTGTCCATGACAATGGACCCCAGTTCATCAGCCAGGCTTTTCAGAGATTCTGCGCCAAGTTCAGAATCCAGAGTATGTCATCAACGGCATACTATCCGCCCGCGAACGGCCTCGCAGAAGCTTTCAATAAGACTATTGGCAAGCTTCTCAAGAAATTCGTCTCGAAAAGTCAACGAGACTGGGACGATAAGTTGGGCGAATGCTTATGGGCCTATCGCACGACTGTGCGAACCCCAACTAAAGCCACGCCATTTTCCTTGGTGTACGGATGCGAAGCCATCCTTCCACTGGAAATCCAAATTCCATCTCTTCGCGTCGCCTTGACAGCGGAAATGACGACAGAGGAGAAGCATCGACAGCGACTCCAAGAATTGGAAGTCTTGGACGACAAGCGTCTGCAGGCCCAACAACAAATCGAGCTTTACCAAGCTCGTATCACCAGAGCCTTCAACAAGAAAGTCAAATCGCGAACTTTCAAGAAGGGCGACCTCGTCTTAGCCGTCCGAAGACCCATGGTCATGACGCACAAGACGAAAGGAAAATTCCAACCCAAATGGGAAGGACCGTTTGTAGTAGAGTCAGTCTACTCAAATGGATCGTATCGCCTCATAACCTCAAATGGCGATACGCTCATGATGCCAATCAATGGCAAATTCCTGAAGAAATACTATCCCTAGATGGCATTCTTCCACCGATCAAGTTAAAAGTACACCTCTGATCAAACATCCGACGCCCTCGACGGCTAAGGATAGAGGAAAATGTTGGCTTTTAAGTCCAACATAAGTCCTCGACAACTCACCATGCTGAGGGGAATAGCATGGCTAGCCCGACTCAAACGGTAGTTGGTAAAGGCATGTCAAACCCGTTGACAGCTGAGGATTTGCTAAAAATCCTAAGGGACACGTTCCCATTTGATCCGACGCCTCCGACGGCTAAGGATAGAGGAAAATGTTGGCCTTTAAGCCCAACATAAGTCCTCGACAACTTATCATGCTGAGGGGAATAGCATGGCTAGCCCAACTCAAACGGTAGTTGGTAAAGGCATGTCAAATCCGTTGATAGCTGAGGGTTTGCTAAAAATCCTAAGTGGACTTGATTCCACTCTTCCCTCCAAAATCCCTTACCAATTCTCATCCATAGAATGGTAAGACCACAAAACGCAATCATTACTATGTTAACACTATACCTCTGGTAATGAATACTCTTCGTCGAGTACAAACCCGGCTTGTTAACTCTGCATAGAGTAACAAACTCTCAAATTTGCCAAGTTAACACTATACCTCTGGCACTTCAAATTCCACTTGTCAATTCTCATCAACAGAATGACAGGTCCTCAAATTGCTCCTATCGTAAGCAAATTCTTGTCAAGTTAATATCACACCTCTGACAAAACTACTGTTTAAGTTAACATTACACCTCTAAGCGGTACCTCGAGTGCCTGTCAAGTTAATATCACACCTCTGACAGTCACCTTTCTTCAGACTTCCATATCGAAGCTGAAATAGACGATGCCAAGTTAACACTACACTTCTAGCATCCGAGTCATTGCTAAGTTCAACAATACACCTATGGCTATGACCTTTCCTCGACTTCTTTAAGCCGAGACGACTAATGCCAAGTTCAACATTACACCTCTAGCATTACTATCACTGTTAAGTTAAACATCACACCTATGACAGTGACACCCTCAGTTTTCCCAAATAAAACTGAGATGCTGATGAGTTAGGTTAATATCACACCTCTAACTCACATCCTTGTCAAGTTAACATTACACTTCTGACAAGACCACTTCTAAACCGTTAAGTTAATATCACACCTCTAACGGTAAAAATCTTACTAGATTCCCCACGAGTCTAGTTTCATTTGATATTCTCCCCAACCGAGTATCAAATTCATTTTGGAGGCAGTGTTGGTTAACATTACACCAATAAACAATGCTTCCATTAAAATCCCCAGCTGATCTTAAATCAAGTTAATCCTAAATCCTTGATAAAAGTTCACCTTCTCTGGGGGTACACACTCTACTTGTCACTTTCTTTTATAAAGTGGCGGGTCCACCAAAATCATTCTTTTTGCTTCTAAAACAAAACATTCAAGACAACAGAAAGAGGCCAAAAGAAAAGTGTCACTTTTATTGATATTCAAGCATATGAAAGTGGTACAAAACGCTCTCTTATACAGTAAGATTGAGTGTTACAATTAAGGAGTACAAAGAAGTCCCTCTCTCTCAGAGGCCGTACTCACTCCTTGGAACCGCATCTGATCCCAGGTGCACAATTGGAGCCGGTTGCACTTTGATGCGTGACGCCAACTTCGAAAGCGCCCTAGCTGACCAAGCCAAGAGCAATGGTGTTCTTGAGGTCCAGTGGCAATAGAAGGTCCTGCAACCCTTCGTTCAGGCGCGTCTCTTTCCCTAGTAGACTATCCAACAAACATGGAGTCACTCTTGGGGTGAGAGCAGAAGTTTCGGAGTCATCACAAAGGATGCCACCCTCCACTTAGTCCGGCGGCAGCAAAAAGTCCGGCAACTCTTCCTTCAAGAATTGATCCTCCCCCCAGCAGAAGACTCAACGGACTTTAACTGTCCTCGATGTCACTTCTGGGGTTTCATCACCATCCCTTTCCCCAGCAGGCCATCCAACGGAGTGTCCTTGATGTGACTTCTGGAGTGGGAGAGGAAGAGGATCTCATCCGCCGCCGCAACCGCCGGACCACCCTCGCCGGTACTCAGCCTATCCGTCTCTTGCACCAGATCTGAAGAGACCTTGGCGAGGGTTGGGTCCTCGTCAGAGATGTAATATACTCTCTTATAGGTGACGAGGACCATAATATATTCTCTCATAGGTGAAGGTTGAACGAGTTCGCCGACCGAAGTATTCTTCCAAGGGCCCAGCAAGCCTGCAAGGAACAAAAAGAGAGAATTAGAACAATCTGCAGCTTAGTGTAAACAGAGAAAAACTAAGTCAGCAGAGGCAAACGCGGGAATGATCCACGCAGTCAGCCAAATGCGGGAATGATCCATGCAGTCTACCAAGACGCAGGAATGACACGTGCAGCAAGCCAAACTGTTGCGTCAGCAGAGACAAACGCGAATCAAAACGCGGTCCCATTCTGTGCCTAGGTCAAAGAGCACAAACGCCGAAAAGGCACAGACGCCGAAAATTGCCATCTCCATGAACAGGAGTTGCAAGGTGCGGGTCTGAAACCTTTTTTGGAATTCGTCCAAGGCATTGGCCATGAAACGCGCTAAGGCACAAGCCATAAAACGCGCCAACACCAAGGGCCAAAGATTCCTGCACGCGCGTCCGGAGAAGTTCAGGTCCATGGTACAAATTCCAGAATGAGTGCACCAACGCAGACTTCATGAGGGGGTCCAGATGACATGAAGCCAAGGTACAGGCCATGGTGAATCTAAAATGTCATGGTGAAACGAACGGCATACCCGTGGAGACCTCCGTCAAGAGTTGTACTCTCTGCACCAGGACGCAAACGCGGTCACAGGGCAAAGAGGTGTTTTCTCCTAAAGAGACCAAACAGGGGCTTAAAAGCCCTGGGTCATCTTCAGAACCATCCTCATCCATGGAGACAATTGTCTGAGGAAGATGAAGGTTCTCAAAGCGCTCTCTCAAAAAACAAAATAGTCCAAAGGCAGGATTGAAGGGAGAAAGGGTGCCCTATTTATAGGCAACTCCTGATAATAGCGATTAATGGCCCCGTAATCTGAACCGCCGGCATTAATAACTGCACAACTGCCAAGATCCAATAAGGGCCGGACGCGTGTAACGCTGCTTCGAGAACCGCCGCTGGCGCTGATCTCCAACCGCCCGCACTGGTTTCTTGTTTAAGAGAATCAATACTCAAGCCCAATCAGCAGCCGACGCGTGGACAACTGCTTCGGGAAACAAAGCGGAAAATCCGCATCTGATATTTAAAGATCACACCAAATCCCTATGACAGGCTGTATGTAACGCCTGGGAGTTTACACCCAGACGCGGATTGAAGAACTATCCGCACATCCGCGTCCCAGAAAGATGCCCGCGCGAGTCAAAGTCGCGTCCCCTCAGAGAGCACTTGATCCATTTTTGGATTAAGGGAAAGGCACAAGGCTGCGTCTCCCGCGTCTGCCTGATCCGCTTCCTTCTTTGCAGAAGCAGATCCGCGTTATTCAGAGCCGCGTCTCCCTGAATGAATGCCGCGTCTCATGAAACAATGATGGCCGCGTCTCCCTATGGATTGATGCTGCGTCTTGTCAAAAGGACTTAGTCCTGCCTAAGTTCTCATGAACTAAGAACCGCGTCTCACCTTGTGATTGACGCTGCGTCTCACCCCAGGGACTGACAGCCGCGTCTTACTTTACGGATCAATGCCGCGTCTCATCTTTTGATTGACGCCGCATCTCATCAAGAAGACCGCGTTCCGATTTGTGATTGACGCCGCGTCTCATCAAAAGGACTTAGTAGAATCTAAGTTCTTATGAAATGGTGACCGCGTCTCACTTTATGATTGACGCTGCGTCTCAGTAAAAGGACTTAGTAAAATCTAAGTTCCGATAGACTGACGACCGCGTCTCACTCTGTGATCGCCGCTGTGTCTCGTCAAAAAGACTTGGTGAAATCTAAAGTCCCCATAGATTGATGTCACGTCTCATTCTACGGGATTAATGCCGCGTCTCATTAAAAGAACTTAGTCCTACCTAAGTTCAGTAATCACGACTAGTGATCAAGAGTTGGACTCATCCACAACAGGACAAAGAAATTGGGACAAAAGCTTTAAAGAAAACTTCTATTATATCAAAAAATGATAGAAGTGGATACACTCATAAGAGTGTCCCTTTTCTTTACAAAAAAAAAGAGAAGGCTAAATGCCCTGGTTCACCAAGGAACGGATTTGTTCCCTAAGGCGGTGAATCTCATGCTGGCGCGTCCTCTCAGCCTCCATGATAGCCCGGTCCCGCAGCTCCGCCTCAGATAAGAAACTTCTGGCAGACAGTTGCATCCGCAGAGAGTCCACCCTGGAAGATTGCAGAGACAGACTCTCTTCAGCTCGCGCCGTAGCAGCCCGTTGCTCCTCAAGCTCCTTTTTGAGGGAGACAAGTTTCTCCTCATTTAGCGCAAGAACAGCTTCCGCCTTGGCGATAATGTCCCGAGTTCTGAGGATGACTTGCTCCGTGCTCTGCACACTAAGCTCAGATTCCCTCGAATCTCCGGCTAATTTCTGAAATTTAGCCTTGGAATATTCAAGGTCGCGGATCTCGGCAGCGATTTGTGCCTCCACCTCTTGTCGCTCCCGTTCCTGAGCAGCTAGGAGTCTAGTCAGGATGGCCTGGGCCTCACCGGAAGAGCCAGCATCTTCCAAAAATTCCAGCTCCCGCAGGTTATCTCCAAGTTGCTCTACCACCCGCAGGCATGCCCTGGCAAGTGAAGGGCCTCCCGCCAATTCGACGCTCACGGCCATATTTTCAAGAAGCCTCTGGGCGAACTGGAAGGTGCTGTGTCCACGGAAGATGAGATCAATACATGATCCCATCGAGGTGAAGAATTGTTGCACCATCTGACGTGCCAGCTCCCCCATGTCTTCACCGCCTAAGAAGCTTCCCGACCCTTTTTCTGTCACGGGATAAGGGATATAGGGCGGGTCTTCTCGCACAAGAGCCGTGCCGACCATCGATGTGGCAAGAGCAAGGCTACCCACTGGCGCTTCCTGGAGCGCTGCCTCTGCAGGAGCTTCCACGACCAATGAAGGAGTTGTAAGCACAACCTCTTCAGAAACTTCCACCGAGGATTGAGCTGTGTGGCCTTCTGGAAGGGTGCCGATCATCGGGCTCCCCACCTGAGCCCCCTCAGTCGGAGCTGCCTTACTAGGTTCGAGGTCCAGAGGCGTCGAGTCCTGTGGAATGGGGGTCTCCCCAGCTTCAGCAGTAGCCTTCTTCACCAGCGGAGTGAGAGCCTCCTCAGCCTCAATGGTTGTTTCCCCTCCTGGCAAAGGGGAAGGCTCCCCAACTTCAACAGCTGCCCCCTCCGAGGTTATCTCAGCGGCCGAAGCCTCAATCCCCTGGGCTGGGTCAACTCTGTTTCCATCACCTCGATATGCGAGGAAGTTGTACCTTCAGCAGGGATTATAGCCGGCGGTAACGCAGTCGATGATTCGCCCCCGTATATTTTCCCCTCCGAGATGCATGAGAACTTACTCGGGTCAGGAAAAGCGGGTTCATGGCCGTAGTCGACTTTATCTTCAAAGTCGCTTTCCGTATCAGACGCGGAAGACGACAGTTCAACGCAAAGGTCCTCGGTGACCGGGGCCTTGCCACCAATCACCCCAGTGGTAGGACTAGGGTCGATTATCCGAGCGCTGGAGATGAAGACACTAGGAGGCCCTGACCGCTGTGCCTTGTCTCTCCCTTCACGAGCAGAAGAAGGCTCAGACCGAGCTGAGAACCCTGGAATTTGGACGTTCCCTCCCACGAGCTGTACTTCCTCGTCAGCTATAGTGAGTTTGTCAACCAACTCCCCCTCTCCCGCAATCTTACAGGTCCCTCTGTGCGACCTAGGAGCACGGATTAAACTGGGGAGATTTTTATCCTCTGGCGGTTCCTCAACCATGATAAAGAGGTCTTCAGGACAGTACTCAACTCCAGCAGAAATGCCTCCCGAGGGAGAGACTTCTGTTGCTAAATCCCTCCGAGCCCTCTTCGAAACAGGACCAGCAGTTGAGGTAGGACCCCGACGACGCCTACTCACCAATTCTTGAGCCTTGGTGGTAGAAAGCCCCTCCTGTGGCCCTAGCTTGGTTCTACTCCGGGTTACTCGGAGCTCCTCTCTTGAGCCTCCTTCGGCTTCTCTCTGAGATGCTCTCTCCAGCTCTTTCTGGACCTTTAAATACTGGGTGATCATGTGCGAGCATTGCCAGACTCCGACTGTGTTTTGAGATAGGCATTAATGCCCTCAATACTGTATACCCAGGAGCAAAATCCGGTGACTGGTTTACCCGAGAATACCAGGTGCAGAAAGTGAAGCTGGTAAGGTTCTTCGGCTCCTCGACGGGCAAACGGAAAGTTGCCTCTGTCCCCCAGCCACGCTATAATACCAGGCTCGAGCACCTTCGCACAGATTCCCGTCAAAGGCAAGTTGTGTATTCGGATTGCCGACATAAAGCTGAACATAGCCAAACTGTCGGGCAAAACGACTTGGCATATACGGTTCGATAGTGCAGGAAGTCCCTTGGCGAAACAGCACATATCCTGGTCGTATATTGATCAACCACCGGAAGACTCCCGCAGACAGTTGGGTGAGGTCATCCCGACCTATAGAATCAGTGAATTGCTCACCAAAAGATGCACCAGGAATTCCAGGGAAGCAGCGGTTGAGCTGGTAATTGGCGGCATTTGAGAGACGTCTCCGAATATAATATATATAGGTGTCACTCCAATCCGAGTTTTCCAGCCGCCTCACAAAAGGGACAGGACTCGTACTCCCACGCGCCGTTGTCATCAAAGAAGGGCAATGCATCACGTACCAGGCCATGAGATACGTGTAAGGCAACTCGATTCGGGGGTTGGGGCGCCTTGCCGTCGGGTTTCCCTCTGAGTCAACATACGGCTTGTCTTGAGAGTCGACAGTCCTTGGAGCCTCGCATAGTCTCTTGGCTAACGCCCGCAACCCGCTTTGAATGCCAGCCGCCACGGTCGGAAGAAGGGCTATAGGACGGCCATGGGCCAGGAGCACTGCTGGGTACACCACGTCGGCAATAATGACTTCATGTGGCCGTGTAGGTACCACACAACGCTTCAACCACAGCATCAAGAAGCCTGCCAACAGCGCTCGACTAGAGATAGAAGCCCGGGCCCGATGGTGATAACTTTCGAAAAGCGTATCAGGTTCGAAGCCGTCCTCGTTCGACCCAGTGGTGTAAAAGCCCTCAGAAGCTTGTGCGACCATGTCGTCAACTCCCTGTTCAGAGAGGGGAGCCAGTCGAGTTATCGAATGATCCTTCTTGCTGACGTTGCTGAATAAGTAATTGGCCCAGGATAGATGCCTAACTCCATGCGTCCTCCAACCGGTTACCTGACCACAAATATGGAAGTGGCACATCACTTCCCAATAGGTCTCGTACACCTCAGGGGAATCCTTCTTTATAAGGTCAAGCTCCCTAGCAGTCGGGACATATTCTTCATAAGGGAACTCCCCCATCACCAGCCCCGAGACCTCATGCAACTCATGCAGTGCAAGGCCCATTTCTCCAACCGGGGTAAAGAATGTCCCCGTCTGAGGGTTGTAGCGCTCCAAGATCCCGAAGAAGTTGTGAGAGCTCATTGGGATGCCCCATTGTACAGCCCTGACTGCTGAGTATAATCTCACATGCTCAAGCAGATCTCCAAGATCGGAGAGGACAAAACCCACCATCCTGCCCCACCAAGAATTCTCCGTGGAATGGACCCATCCTGGCAAATGGAACTTGGCCGGATAATCACCCTCTACTTCTATGAACGAATTGAGAAAGGTGGTGGCAAGCTGCGGGATCTCTCCGACGGGAAGCTCAGACTTGCGTGACCCGGGAAACAAGCCAAGGACCGCCCGGTCATGGCAATCATGACGGTATACGTTCTGGGATTTGAAATTCCCAAGGGTAATCTCAGAGATATCCCGGGACACGTCCCACTTCATCTTCCGAAGGACGGACAGATGTTGGAGATAAGACAACGGGAGCATCCTCTCCATGGCTGGAAGGAAGTATCTCCTCTCCCCTATCTGACGGAGCCACCTGTAATTCCCGTCATACATTGGGTTGCCACCGTCGCTGACATGATCTCCAAAGAAGAAAGCAGGCTTCTCCAGCTTGATGTGGGTATCCGTTGCGAAGACTGCATCGGTCATGAGCACCCGAGAAGTCCTCTCATTAACATGGGTAATCATTTCCCTGCGAACTGGCGACCTGTCAGCAGTCACAGGTATGGTCCTTCGCAGTGCAAAAGTCAGACGGTGGTCGGCACCACCCACGCGGCCAAAATGGTGCATCTTGGCAAGTGAACCTGAAACATGCGGCACTGCAAAAGAAAAAGGCACTTGGTCAGATACTTTGCCAAAAATAAGGGAAGACGCTAAGTGTTCATAATTCAAAACGCAGCCGAGACATTGGACGCAGGGGTTATCATCCGCGTCCAGACCTGCGAACTTGCACCAAAACGCAGAAGAGATACTGGACGCAGGAATTTTTCGAATCCGCGTCCAGACCTGCAAAGCTGCGTTCTACAAACCAAGACTTATGAAAATTCGAAGTACTTGGACTCAAACGCCAGATTCTACAAAATCGGCGGTTGAAGACACAGAACGCAAGGATCAAATCCGCGTTCTGCAAACCAAGACTTGTGAAATTTCAAAGTGCTTGGACTCGGACGCCAGCGCCTGATTGCACAAAACGCGGCACAGAACGCATGGATCAAATTCGCGTTCTACAAATCGCGTCCAAAGACCTTCACAATTAGAAATATTCTAAGTGAAGGACCCAGAGTGCAGAGTTCACCAGCGTCGGATCATCAGGCCCGTGCCCCGGTTATCATCTCAAGGACAGCGTCCGAGAATCAAACACGATCTTGTGTTAAAGGTCCTTAGGGTTCTATGAACATGTTTTAATGGCGGAACCCACACCGAAGGTGCATTTTTACCTCGGAAAACACCCTCCTGCGCAGAGGAAGCATCTCTCTCAGCCTCGGCGACGGTCGCCCTTGAGGTCGATGCAGTCGGTTTCGTCTTGGGAGCCATTGAAAATCAAGAAATCCGAGCGAGGAGATGAATAGTTGAACAAGAGAATGAAGTTCTTTTTCTCAGAGAATGCGTTCGTTCGGAGAAGAAGATACATCTCTCCAACTGTTGCCTTTTATAGGCACGGAGATTCGCGAAGATACGCAGCGTTTGGCCCAATAAACGCTGCAGCGAATCGCTGCCTGACGCGTGGAGCCAAATCATTGTTTGAACAGGGAAGATCATGCGTCGCGACCCCGCCACAAGTCAGAAGTTGACACGTGGAGCAGTTCACTTAATGAACCGGGAGATCCGCGCGCCAAAAGGCGAAATCTCGCCTTTTCCCCAGGCCAGCTGGCGGCGTAATCATGACATGGCACAGGCGCACGCCCCAAAGTACGCGGCTCTTCGGTGGACATGCCCCGTCAGCGTCAGCATAAATGCACCCAGAAAATCGCGTCTGCTTATGAAGATCGGTCGCGTTCTCATCGCCAAAAGGTCGCGTCTCGCTAAGAAGTCGCGTCTTTAAAGTAGTCTCTGCTTTTTCAAGGAACCTGCGTCCAGTCTCCTGCTTCTGCAAAGTCAGTTCAACAGTACACTGACGCAAACAGACAACCAACCACTCCCGGTCAAAAGCGCACCCGTGACAGACTAAAAGCAATCGGAGAGGTCTAGACTGTGTATCTAGACACTCAAACACGATCAACTCTGACGGCTTCAAAGAGTTCAACAGTACACTCACGAAGACCAATTCCAGATAAGATCAAACCCGAAGCATCAACAGTCCAGTCATAAAGGCGAACACGGCTAAGATCCAAAGTATTCCGAAATCCGTCCCATTCAACTGCGGAATATCAGAAACTTTGGAGGGGGTTCTGTAGGCTGTCTAAAAATGACTAACAGACCAGCCATTAAGGAAGCAGAGTCTCAAGCTCTAGACGCGAGGAATCGATGCTCGCGTCTCAGCATTAAGACGCGTTGGCTCTACACCCGCGTCTCAACGTTCAGACGCGTCGGCCCGAAGCCCGCGTCTCAGCATCAAGGCGCGTCGGCCCGACGCCCGCGCCTCAGCATCCAGACGTGAAGGCCCGAAGCCGCGTCTCAAACTTCAAGGCGCGTTTGGCTCGACGCCCGCGTCTCAAACTTCAAGGCGCGTTCGGCCCAACGCCCGCGTCTCAGTTGCAACTGCCCTGATTGCGGGGCCAGTCACCGCGCATGTAGCGGGTAGTGGCCCCTCATTCGGGAGCGTTTTCAGGAGGCACCTTCACCCCCTGAGATCCCTATAAATAGCCTTGTTTGCTATGAAGAGAGGATCGGAGTTTTTGGGAGAAGGGAGAGAACCTTGAGAAGATCGAAGCTTGGGCAGAAGATTGGAGTTTTGAAGAGAGAGAGCTTTGAGATAAGGCATCATTAAAAATCGATCGAATCCAGGCAGGAGGATCATCAAGAGAGAAGCACGACTCTTCAGCGAGCTTACTGAGTACTAGCTGCTCTTCGCCTACCTCCTCTTTGAGAGTTTTGATAGACGGAGCTGAGTTACTCTTTCTACCGACCGAAGAGAAGACCCCCGACGGTCCAGGACGGTCATCTGGTCAACGGAGAACAAGATTCACTCTCCATCGCCACACGAAGAACCCAGCATTAAACAAAGGGAAGATTCAGACATCCTCCCTCCCTTGTAACTGGAAAAGAAGGAAGAGTAGTGCTTTTGGTCGTAATCGTTTCGCTTGAATCAAGAAAATCTTTTACAGCTAAAACCACTTTCTCCGACCACCAGTTTTCCGGCCCCTACACCTACAGAACCCCCTCCAAAGTTTTCGATATTCCGCAGTTAACTGGGACGAATTTCGAAATACTTTGGACTCTAGCTGAATTCACCTTCATGACTGGACTGTTAGTGCTCCGGGTTTGATCTTATCTGGAGTTGGTCTTCGTGAGTGTACTGTTGAACTCTTTGAGGCCACCAGAGTTGATCATGTTGAGTGTCTAGATACACAGTCTAAACCTCCCGATTGCTTTTAGTCTGTCATGGGGGTGCTTTAAGCCAGGAGTGGTTGGTCATCTGCTTGTGCCAGTGTACTGTTGAACTGATTTGCAGAAGCAGGAGGCCGAACGCTGGTCCTTTTTGAAAAGCAGAGATGGTACTGCTTTAAAGACGCGACTGATCTTCCATAAAGCAGACGCGATGTTCAGCCGGGCTGGAAAGACGCGAACTTCTTAGAGAGACGCGACTTTTTGAATGCATTTATGGCGGTGCTGACGAGGCACGTCCATCGAAGAGGCTTGTCCGTTGGGTGCGAACTGTGCCATGTCATGATTGCGCTGCCAGTTGGCCTGGGGGAACCGGCGGAATTTCACCTTTTGGCGCGCGGGTCATGATTGCGCTGCCAGTTGGCCTGGGGAACCGGGTCATCCGTTGTTTCCCGAAGCAGTTGTCCACGCGTCGGTTCTTCATTGGACTGGGGCGTTAATACCCTTTAATGTAAAACCGGCGCTGGCGGTTGGAGACCAGCGTCTTCAACATTTCCCGAAGCGACCCTCCACGCGTCAGCGTCCCATTGGACTTTGACAATCGTGCGGCCATTAAGGCCGACGGTTCCTATTGATGACCCATTAATGACGGTTACCAGGAGCGGCCTATAAATAGGGGCTTGCCTTCGTTAGCAGTCCCGATTTTAGACCATTTTCCCTTTTAAGAGAACGATTGCTCTGAGAACTTCTGCCTTCTTCAGAATTTTTAACAGGGGCACTGTCTTCATGGATGAAGATGACTCCAGGGAAGAAGATGACCCAGAGCTTTCATGCTTCTGTTTGGTCTCTTCAGGACAAAGTGTCTCTCTGATCACCTTCCATGTCCATATTCTGATGCAGAGAGTTAAACTCTTGACAGAGGCCTCTGCTGATATGCCGTCCCGACTTGCCGTGATGTTTCTAGTCCACCCAAGTTTGCACTTTGGCATCATCATCATCTGGGTTTCCTCATGAAGTCTGAGTTGGTGCATTCCTTCTGGAATTTGCGCCGCCGACTTAAACTTCCTTGGACGCGAGTACAGAAGTCTTTGGCACTTGGCGCTGACTTTGTTCATGAAGCTCGCGTTTTAAGGCCACTGACTTGGATGAATTCCAACTCGGGCTGAGGGTTTCAGACCCGAATTTTGCAACCCCTGTTCATTCAACAGGGAGATGGCAATTTTCGGCGTCTGAGTCTTTTCGCGCCTTGTGTTTTAGGCGCGGGCGCAAAATGAGACCGCGTTTGAATCCTGTGTGTGGCACAGCTTTGATTCGCGTCTGCTTCTGTTGACGCAGTATTTTGATTCACTGCGCGGGCTCATTCCCGCGTCTGAAGTCTTCGACAAAAGCCGCGTCTGTCACTTAGTTTGTTTTTGTTGAAGTATACTAAGTTCCAGATTTTCTAATTCCCTTGTTTATTCCTTGTAGGTAGGCTTGATCGTCCTTTTTCAGGTTCGCTGGGCCCCTGGAAGAATATTTCAGCCGGCGAACTTGTTCGATGTTCGTCCACAAGGGAATATATTATGGTCCTCGTCGTCCACAAGGGAATATATTATGTCCCTGACGAGGACTCGACCCTCGCCAAGGTCTCTTCAGATCTACTGCACCAGTCATGCCTGCTGGTAAGAGATGGTCAGGGTGAGTATAGCGGCGAGGGGGCTACGGTGGATATGGTGACAGGTAGGATCCTCTTCCTCTCCCACTCCAGAAGTAACATCGAGGACTCCTCATGTCTGCTGGATGGTCTGCTGGGGAAAGAGATGCTCATGAATGAAGGGTTGCAGGGCTTTCTGCTGCCACCAGACCTCAAGAACACCATTGCTCTTAGTTTAGTCAGCTAGGGCTCTTTCGATGTTTACATCATGCATCGTGGTGCAATCAGCTTCTGATCGTGGCCACAATGTCTGATTCTGCTTTGGCGCCCTTCCAAACATCTTGTACTCGAAATCAAACGCGGCTTCAAGGAGTGAGTGCAACCTCTGAGAGAGAGAGGGACTTCTTTGTACTCCTTAATTATAACACTCAATCTTATTGTATAAGAGAGCGTTTTAACTATAACACTCAATCTTATTGTATAAGAGAGCGTTTTTACTGTAACACTCAATCTTATTGTATAAGAGAGCATTTTGTATCACTTTCATATGCTTGGAAATAAATAAAAGTGACACTTTTCTTTTGCCTCTTTCATTGTCTTGAACTTTTTGTCTTCAGTTAGACTCATAGAAGCAGAAAATCTTTGACTTTGTCAAAACTATGATGATAATCTCAATAAGTCAAATTTTGTAGGGAAAGATCCTATTTCAGGAACTTTCACAATACTGTCAGAGGTGTAATATTAACTTGACAGAGATGAAATAATTTTTGGTGGACCTGCCACTTATAAGAGAAAGTGACAAGAAGAATTGGTACCCCCAGGGAGGGTGAACTTTTATCAAGTGTTTGGAATTAACTTGATTGAGCTCAGCTGGGGATTTGATGGAAACACTGTTGATGGTGTAGTATTAACCTAACAATGCTTTTAGGTAGACTTGTTACTCTGTTGAAAATAACAAGTGAGACTAGACTCGTGGGGAATCTAGGAAAGTTTGTTACCGTTAGAGGTGTGATATTAACTTAACGGGTTGAAAGTGGTCTTGTCAGAAGTGTAATGTTAACTTGACAAGGATGTGAGTCAGAGGTGTGATATTAACTTAACTCAGAAGTGTCACTGTTATAGGTGTGATGTTTAACTTGACAGTGAGGGTAATGCTAGAGGTGTAATGTTGAACTTGGCATTGGTCATCTCGGCTTGTATAAGGAAGTCCGAGGGAAAGTCATGGCCATAGGTGTATTGTTTAACTTAGCAATGACTTGATGCTAGAGGTGTAATGTTAACTTAGCATCATCTATTTCAGCTTCGATATGAAAGCCTGAAGAAAAGTAACTGTCAGAGGTGTAATATTAAACCTGACAGAAACTTGATTACTGTTTAGAGTGTGGTGTTAAACTTTAACAGTAATTTGTCAGAGGTGTAGTATTAACTTGACCAAGATTGACTCATAATAAGAGCAATTTGAGGACCTGTCATTCTATTGGTGAGAATTGACAAGTGAAAATTTGAAGTGCCAGAGGTATAGTGTTAACTTGGCAAATTTGAAAGTTTGATACTCCGTGTAGAGTTGACAAGCAAAATTTGTACTCGACAAGGAATATTGAAAAGTTTCCATTACCAGAGGTATAGTGTTAACTTAGTAATGGTTGTATTTTGTAGACCTACCATTCTGTGGATGAGAATTGGTAAGGGATTTTGGAGGAAAGAGTGGAGCCAAGTCCACTTAGGATTTTTAGCAAACCCTCAGCTATCAACAGATTTGAGGTGCCTTTACCAACTACCGTTTGAGTTGGGCTAGCCATGCTATTCCCCTCAGCATGATAAGTTGTCGAAGACTTATGTGGGCTTAGAAGCCAACATTTTCCTCTATCCTTAGCCGTCGGAGGCGTTGGATATTAATGAAGAAGCTCTTCTTGTTTTGATCAGAGGTGTATTTTTAACTTGATCAGAGGAGTACTATTAAGGATGGTACTTCTTCAAGAATCTGCCATTGATCGGCATCATGAGTGTATCGCCATTTGAGGTTATGAGGCGATATGACCCATTTGAGTAGACTGACTCTACTACAAATGGTCCTTCCCATTTGGGTTGGAATTTTCCTTTTGTCTTGTGCGTCATCACCATGGGTCTTCTGACGGCTAAGACAAGGTCGCCTTTCTTGAAAGTTCGCACTTTAACTTTCTTGTTGAAGGCTCTGGTAATTCGAGCTTGGTAGAGCTCGATTTGCTGTTGGGCCTGCAGACGCTTATCGTCTAAGGCTTTCAATTCTTGGAGTCGCTGTCGATGCTTCTCCTCTGTTGTCATCTCTGCTGTCAAGGCGACGCGTAAAGATGGAATTTGGATTTCCAGTGGGAGCACGGCTTCACACCCGTATACCAAAGAAAATGGTGTAGCTTTAGTTGGGGTTCGCACAGTTGTGCGGTAAGCCCATAAGCATTCACCCAACTTGTCGTCCCAGTCTCGTTGACTTTTCGAGACGAACTTTTTGAGAAGCTTTCCAATAGTCTTGTTGAAAGCTTCTGCGAGGCCATTAGCGGCAGGATAGTATGCCGTTGAGGACACACTCTGGATTCTGAACTTAGCGCAGAATCTCTGGAAGGCCTGGCTGATGAACTGGGGTCCATTGTCATGGACAATTCGCCGAGGTACACCGAAACGGTAAATAACGTGATGTTTCACGAACTTGATCACGTTCGACGATTTGACCTCCTTCAAAGGGATGGCTTCGGCCCATTTAGAGAAGTAATCGGTTATTGCCAAAATAAACCGATGTCCTTTTGATGATGGTGGGCTGATAGGACCAACCACGTCCATGCCCCACATTTCAAATGGCCAGGTAGAGGCCGTAGAGTGGAGGTAGCCTGGTACTTGATGGATGAAATCCCCATGCACTTGGCAGGCGTGACATCTCTTGGCATAAGTGACGGCATCGGCAATCATCTTGGGCTAGTAGTAACCCAATCTTTGGAGTTGATGTGCCAGTTTTGGGCCAGGTTGATGGGCTCCACACATGCCGTCGTGGGCTTCTTTCAATACCTCTTGAGCCTCCTTTGGTGAGAGGCACCGGAGCAAGATCCCGTCATGCGATCGACGATACAATGTTCGCGTAATCGCATTATAATAGAATTTGGGGGCTTTTCTTCGAATGGCAGCCGCCTCTTTGGTATCTTCAGGCAGAATGTCGTATAAGACGAAATCAATGTAGGAGAATCGCCAGTCTTTAAGCTCTAGACCGGTTGACAATTCCAGTGCTTCTTTGCCTTGACAATCTCCCTTTGACTCCTGATAGCCCTCGAGAGCATTTCTCGGGCAATATAGGTCGTGGCTGTAGACGAATATCTTCTCCATTGCTCCAGCTGGAAGAGCTAAGGAGGCCGCGAGGGATGCGAGTGCATCCGCGTGTGCATTTTGCCTACGCGGTACATGGTCGATGTAGAAGTTTGTAAACCCCTCGGCCATGCGGATAGTGGCGTTGTAGTAGGGTACTAGGTCCTCATGTCTGACTTCGTACTCCCCGCGAACTTGGCTGACGATGAGTTTAGAGTCGCCGTATGCCTCGAGATTTTTAACGCCAATCTCATCGGCGAATTGCATCCCAATCAAAAGAGCGTTGTACTCCGCCACATTGTTGGAACAAGGCTCAGTTAATGAGACAGCTCGGGGAATCACATAATTTTGTGGGGAGACGAGTACTACTCCTACCCCTGCCACTATGTGTCCCTTTGGGCTTGTTCTGGATGCACCGTCGAAGAAAAGTTGCCATACTTGACTTTCGAACGATGTCTGAGTCAGGCAGACTTCAGCAACTTCATCTGGGAGATCCTCGTAGACTTTGGCTGCCCTCGGGTCTGGGTGCTCAGCTAGGAAATCCGCCACTGCTTGTCCCTTAATGGCCTTTTGTGGTAAAAAGTGCATCTCATATTGGGAGAGTAATATGGCCCATTTTGCCAGCCGGCCGTTTAATGATGAAGGCTTAGTCATAAGTAACCTCAGGGGTTGACTTTTGATATGACGTTTATAGTTTGGCCTACCAGATAGTGCCGCATTTTCTGAATAGCGAACACTAATGCCAAACATTCCTTCTCGATCGGGTTATACCGATGTTCGGCTCCGATCATTGTTCTACTCAGATAGTAGATTGCTTGCTCACGTCCGTGATCATCATTCTGGGCTAGTAGAGCTCCCAAAGAATGATCCATTGCCCGGACGTACACCAGGAAAGGCTTTCCGGATACCGGAGCTGCAAGGACTGGTGGTTGGGTGAGGTATTGCTTGATTTCCTCGAACGCTTGTTGGCAAGCGTCATCCCAAATGAATGAGACACCCTTCTTCATTAACTTAGCAAAGGGTTGGCATCTTCCGGAGAGGTTTGAGATAAACCTGCGGATGTACGCCAATCGTCCCTGCAATCCCCTGAGTTCTTTGAGATTTCTCGGGGGTTGCATCTTCTGGATAGCGCGAACCTTTCCGGGTCCAAGTGAATTCCGGTGGATGTTACAACAAATCCTAAGAATTTGCCACTGGCCACCCCCAGGAAGGACTTTGTGGGATTCATCTTCAATTGATGAGCCCGCATGATGTCGAAGACCACCTTCAGGTCCGCTATGTGATCACCTTTAGTGCGGCTTTTTACCGCGATGTCATCAACATAACATTCCACCGTTTTACGCATTTGCTGGTGAAAAATAGCGTTCATGGCCCTTTGGTATGTTGCCCCTGCATTTTTCAGTCCGAAGGGCATGACGGTGTAGCAATATACCCCTAGAGGTGTCCTGAAGGAGGTATGCTTTTCGTCATCAGGATACATTTGATTTGATTGTATCCTGAGAATCCGTCCATGAAGGACATTCGTTCGAATCCACAAGTATTGTCAATCATGACATCTGTGATCGGCAATGGGAATTCGTCCTTGGGGCAGGCCTCGTTTAGATCGCGGAAGTCGATGCAGATCCGGATCTTCCCGTTCTTCTTGGCGACGGGGACGATGTTGGCTACCCAGTCGGGATGTTTTCTTCCCTGATGAAGCCAGAATCAATAAGTTTTCTGACTTCTGATTGAATTGCCTCCATAATTTCTGGACGAAACCGTCGCTGCTGTTGTTTGACAGGTTTTACGTCCGGATTGATGTTGAGGCGGTGCATAGCCACCTGAGGATCGAGTCCTGGCATGTCCTCATAATTCCAGGCGAAGACGTCTATATACTCTTGTACAAGAGATATTAGATCCTCTTTCTCCGGAGGTGATAGGCCGTCACTTATGAAGATGGGCTTAGGGTTAGCCTCATCTCCTAGGTTGATCTGAACAACCTTGTCTTCTGTGGGTGGCTCGCGCTGTTCAAAGCGAGTGTCCCAAAGAGCATTTAAATGTTTGATCCAAGGATCTGTATCAGATTGGATTATTTCTTCATTTCCATCTTCCAGGTGGCTTGTCGAAATCATGTTCACTGAAAGTTCCTTGAAGATGTTGCCGACACTGACATCTGACTCCCAAGATGATGTGTCTGAAGAGTAATCGTTGCTCGACGATCCTTGAGAATCGGAGGCTGATGGGACCGGAGTTGATACATAGCCCAACCCCCGGCGCCTCCGATGATAATAATCGGGGGCCTTCCCTTTCGGCACAAAGGACCGAAGTAGCGTCCTCCTTCCTTTGCCGAAGTTCAACCCGGGTCTGTTGGTTAGATCGTACCCCATGCACTTCATTATTTTGAGCGCTTTGGTTCATAATGACTGAGCTGAGGGGATTCCTCCTCACTTCCGAGTCTTCGCGGGGCATTGGCTCAGACGAGATTCGCCCAAAAAGAATTGGTTTTGGCCTTTTCGTCTGGCTGGAACCATAAATATAGATTCTTGCGCATTACCATTATCTTGGTATGTCTCGAAGGACGACTTCACTGGTATATGCAACGATGTCAAAGCATCTACTGCCGACCAGGGGTCATCGTCTACTTCGGTGCTAGTGTCTGATGGTACTGAATCAGAAGCAAACACAGAAAAATACGCAAAATCTAAATCTTCATTAATATACCAACCGCCTGCATCATCAGCGGAGGTATTATCAACATCGGGCTTATTAATGCCCGTTACAGGTGGATCCAGCTCCCACACGCACTCATCTTTCTCGGGCTCGGTGTCAGCTTCGTTACCAGAGTCTGGCTCCTCTGGCTGCGGGGTTTTATTTGTCTCCACAGGATCCTGGTATAGCAAAGAGTCAGTGAAATAATTCTCGACCCCTTTGAACGGATACCTTTCGGCAATCAACGTCTGCACCTTTCCACTCCCGTCAATGTATTTCATGACTTGGTGGAGAGTGGAGGGAACGATGGAGTTGCGGTGAATCCACGGTCGTCCCAGCAACAGATTGTAGGAAGTGTCGGCGTCGATGATGTAGCATGTTACTTCCGACTTGAGGCTTCCAATCTGGCATTTGAGCTTGATTTTCCCCATCGGACGGGTCTAGTTGGCATTGAACCCATAGATAGTTGTCTGAGTAAGGCTCAAACGATGAGTAGGAATGCCCAGATGTTGCATGACCCGGCGAGGCATGATGCTCAACGCGGACCCTGGGTCTACCTGAATGCGGTTCACCTCATACGATCCAATATACCCTGTGAAATACAGGGGTCGATCATGCTTCCCTTTAACCTGCATATCATCTGCTGTGAATGTAATGCAGGGAGCATTTGGGGAGGTGTGGAGGCAATCCTCTACATCTTCCTCCTTCGGCACCTGGGTCATGAAGACCTCGGCATTTGCCAGAGCTTCTTGTAGAGCTCTCTGGTTGACTTTGATAGTCTGAGAAGTTCATACAAGGTAATGCGTGCCGGGATGTTGGCCAATTGAGCTAAGACATCAAAGCGGTAAGGCGTTGTGGATCCTTCCGCTATACCCTTTGGCAGAACTCGAGAAAACCGAGTTTCTTTCTGCTTCTCCACCGGTGGCTTTGTGGAGGGCCTGATTGGCTCTGCAGTTGGTTGTGGAGGGGCTACTGCCGTCTCGCCGTACTGTTTCAAGTACGCCTGTCCTGAACGGGTTCCCGCCATCGGTTGGTTGGGCTCTACGGCCAGGACTATTGTTTCCTCCTCGGAGTCGGTTAACGAGGGAACATCAGTCTCGGCTTCTCGAGAGGAGGCACCCACCACATTGCAGGATGAGGCCTTTGCCTTGCCTTTGGATTTCCTGTTGGTCACAGTAGTCCATTGCTGTTCATTGACAAGGTCAGGGTGGACCCACATGATTTCCCCTTGAGGTGTAGGGACGGGTACCAAGCCTTTCGCTTGCTGCTGGTGAGGGTCTGTGTTGACCACTCTCAGCTCTCCTCTTGGAATAGGGGCCACCCCGCAGGCGTTGGGGGTTATCTTCCAAACTGGAGAACTGACGTCACATTAGCCGTCACCTTCTTCTGCTCTGGTCGGAGCTTCAACACCTCCGCGTCAATCAGAGCTTGAAGGATGTCCTTGAAGACATAACAGCTTCTGGTGGGGTGCCCCAGCATCCTATGGTACAAGCAATAGGTGGGATTGTCGGTCTTGCCAACTTACTCGGGGCGCCTAGCTTCAGGGAGCTTCAGTCGGTTGCTCTTGTTGAGTAGTTTAAAGAGCGAGTCGACATGTTCCTCCTTGAAGGAATATTGCTTGTTGGCACGAGGCTGACTTGAAGAGCCACTCGCCTTGCCTGATTGGGGTTTGGCGGGAGATTTGGTCTCCGTTGCCAAATTATCCTTCCGCTTTGTTTGGAGGGATGTGTCCGGCGCACGCCGTGTCGACCTTTTCGGCCTAGGCTTACCTTCCTCCGCTCTGACGCGGGCGACAATCTCCTCAGCCTGTTCACCTTGTTGGACTAATTACTTCCAGGTGCGGCTTTCAGCAACTCCTATTTGAGTAAGGAGTGAGGTTTGGAGATTGTGGCGGCATGTTTCCACCAGGGTGGCCTGGGTCATACCGCTTGGACACCGAAGTGCCATGTTCCGAAACCTTTCCACGAAAGATTTGACGGACTCCCCTTTTCGCTGTTTGGTAGCCAAAAGGGTGGGCATTGTGACCTCGGAGTCATCTTCGAAGAAGCGCGTTAAAAAGAGCTTCTCCAAATCGCCCCAGTTCTTGATAGAACCTTCTGGGAGCTTCATGAACCATTCAAAGGCCAACCCTTTCAGGGTGCCGATGAACAGACGAGCCAGGATAGCATCGTTGTCTACTACATTCCCGGTTTGAGATTTGAAGTAGTAGATGTGCTGGTTGGGTGACCCCTTCCCGTCAAATGCTTGGAGGGTTGGAGCCTTGAACTTAGGATGGTATGGAACTAAGTCCCACTCAGCCGGATAGGGCCGGACCACTCCTACTTCTTGGAGGTCTTTGCGATTGGCAAGGGCCTCGAGGCGTCACTCCAGTTGACTCATTCTTTAGCATGAGCCTTCCCCGGGTCTTGGTCGCCCTTTACTTGCGACGAGGACTTGGACGAACTAGAAGTAGATCGCTGCCTCTCCTCGGAAGGTTCGGAAGATGAGCTTCCTCCCTTTCTCCCTTTGCCCTTTGACTTTTTAGGAGGAGACCTCCTTCTGTCTTCGAGCAGCTGTGCAATCGCCTGCTTGAGGGAGTCGATAGATTCCTGCTGAGAAAGAATCATATCCATTTGTGCCTTCTGGATCTGTTCCAAACATCTAGCCGTTTCCTCAGGAGTGCCTGTCATGTAGGCAGAGGTCTCCTTTTCGACGGAAGAGTTCGAAGCCCTCGATTCCGCTACGGCGGAGTGAGAATCATTCACTGTAATGCCATGGGCTGAGGTATTATAGTCAATTGGGGAATGGCCCCAGTCCGGGTGCGAGTGTGTTGATACACCCCTTCCGGTTCAGAGTCAGACTCATCTGAGCTGACTGCAGGTTGTTTTTCCTTGCTCCTGCTTGTCATATTCGCAATGAGCTCCGGGTACTCAACGTCAGAGAAGGTTCTCCTTCTGTGGGAGCGTCTTCTTTTAGCTGACGGAGGAATCAGGGTCAGCTGTCTGACTAAAGACTGCTGGTGTACGCCTGATCCGCAACGGCACTCAGAGAGCATATGGATGAGCCGTTGGCAGCAACACGACGAAGTGGCCTGATTGGCACTTCTTTTCTTCGTCAAATAATCCCTCAAGTCCATGGGCGGGGGATTGAAAATATTAGCCTCGCAACGTCGAAGACGGGAGGCATCCATGTGCTGTACAGCCTGGACGCAGGCTTCAGGGACGCAGTTCTTGCGTCGCAGCCGTTCAGCGCGTGTCTGGCGTCTCTGTTGAGACAAGACGCGCCTGTCGCGTTGCTGTTTGGTGTGTCGGGGCAGAGACACTTGAGAGAGAGTGGGCTGCTGGGCCCCACGCCTATGGGCGCGTGCCTCTTGTGCTTGACAAGGCACAGAGGCTTCACCTTGGCGTTTGGTGAGTTGGTCTTCAGAGGACCTAACTGAAGGAATCTCGCGTTTGGGCCGCCAAACGCGGACTTCGCGGGGCGCGAGCAAGGCGCCAGTTCATATGCTGCGTCCAGCCTCAGTCAGACAACCAGAGGTTCCAACTTGCAGCTGACGTGCACGTCTCCTTTGTCGACGCTCAGCGTTCCGGTTGCGTCGCGGAGGTGGAGAGAGACCAACAACATCCTGATGCTGAACATCAGAGATTTTAACCACGCGGGTCTCCTGAGAGACGCTGACGTGGGTGTTCTGTGCGACGCGGTTGGTCGCAAAGGCAGTTGTTCCTGGGACCACGCGGGCCTTCTGCGAGGCGTTGGCGCGTGTACCTTGCTTGGCACAGTTGGCAGTAGGGGCGACCGAGAGAGCCACAGATCGGGCCTCGGGGCCATTCCCCGTCGAGACCGGCGGCAGACGCGGGTCTTTGGGCTCTTGGAGCCGGAAGAGAGAAACTCTTCGTACTTCGCCTGGTCGAACTCGACGATGAGCGATTCGACCATCTTCCCTTACGGAGGACGTCATCCTGCGCCACGATTTGCTCATCAGTGACAAATGTAGTCCCCAGCGGAGTCGCCATCTCTTGTACGCGCTGGAAAAGAGGGAAAGAGGAAATGCTATAAAAATTTCCTTGAATCAGATGAAAAAGATTACAACAAAAACAACTTTTCCTTCCAGTTACAAGGGAGGGAGGATGTTGAGTCTTGAATCCTCCCTTTGTTTAATGCTGGGTTCTTCGTGTGGCGGTGGAGAGTGAATCTTGTTCTCCGTTGACCGGATGACCGTCGGAATCGTCAGGGATCTTCTCTTCGGCTGGTAGAAAGAGTAGCACAACTCTTGTCTACCAAAACTCTCAAAGAGAAGGTAGGCAAAGAGTAGCTTGTACGCAGCAAGCTTGACGAAGAGTTGAGCTCTCTCCTTTTTCTGCCGTGTCTGGTCGTCTGATTGCCGATCTCTCTATCTCTCGATCGTCGATCGTTGATCCCCTCTCCTCTCCTCTCTCATTTTCTTGACCTCATAGCAAACGGGGCTATTTATAGAGGTCCTAGGGGGTGAACGTGCCCCCTAAAAATGCTCCACGATGAGGGCTGACCTCCCCGCTATGTGGGCGGCGAGTGGCCCCATAACCATGGCGGTTATAACTGAGACGCGGGTTTTAGCCCACGCGCCTTGAGGTTGAGGCGCGGGTGTTGAGCCCACGCGCCTTGAGGTTAAGGCGCGGGTGTTGAACCCACGCACCTTGAGATTGAGACGCGGGTGTTGAGCCCACGCACCTTGATGCTGAGACGCGGGTGTCGAGCCCACGCGCCTTGATGTTGAGACGCGGGTGTCTAGCCCACGCGCCTTGATGCTGAGACGCGGGTGTCTAGCCCACGCGTCTAGATGCTGAGACGCGGGGTGTCGAGCCTACGCGTCTAGAACTTGAAACTCTACTTTTTAATGGCTTGTCTTCTAGTGATTTTTAGACAGCCTACAATTCCAAGGAGAGAGGTGAAGGGAGGATGAAGAAATGTTGGATCTGAGTTTTTTTTTCTTTCTATCGTTCTTTTTTTAAAGAAGCAGAAGAAGAGGGGTTACATTAATATAATATGATAAGACTTAGGTTAGGATTTTTAGCACGTAGGTTTCAACAAAAGAAATCAGGTTGCTAAGATAAACATTAATAAGAATCTCATGAGATCATTTAGTTGAAATTTGAAATTTAAATTTGATTTTAGGTTTGTTTAAATAAATTAGATCACCTTCCTAATCACACGCCAATGTGGCATTATGGTTTAGATATTAGGATTTGGTAAAAAGGAACAAGAGTTCAAAATTTGGCATAAACGAGTTAAACACACAAATCCATTTTATTATTATTACTATGTGTGTGTGTGTGTGTGTGTGTGTGTGTGTGTGTGTGTGTGTGTATATATATATATATATAGGGGTTACTGTACCTCAGCCTGCAGGCTGAGATAGTTTCTCAGCCGGCGGGACGTGGCTGAATATATGCCACACATCGGCCGCAGTGTGTTGGCGCAAAAAAAACAAAAAATCCCGCCTAAACAATCGTGAAACAAATTGACCAAAATACCCTTTTTTAATTCTAAACTGGAATAAAGTCATGAACAAACAAAATTTCAGTTGAATATATCTACAGTTATAAAATTCGTAATTTTAATACATCCAAAAATATAATTAAAAAAAATTGGATCAATATAACAACTGCCATGGTCACAGATTTAATACAATATAACAACTGCGACACAGTCGCAGTCACTAGTCGCACTCAAAGTATAACAAAACTTCTTTATATAACGTCTGCGACCCTAGTCGCATTCTATCGTACAACAATGCGACCTCCTTCAGTACTGCGACCAAAGTCGCAATCTTCTTTCCCATGCCTTATGTAAAAGATTTTTAATATGCGACTAGGGTGGATTAGGTATGCGACCCTGAGATCAATTCGCGTATATCAAATCTTATAAAAATTATTATATTAATTACACTGAATTAAATGAAGTAATTAATATTCTTTCTACCGTGATACAACAACAGTCTAGGAAAAAAGAGATGCACTAATGTTAATCTCGAGAAAGGAAAGATGTGTACCATACGTAATCTAAAGGTATAGGCAAACAATTCTATAAAAAGTTAATTTGTACTTCATGTATTAAACCTCTGGAGAAAAAAAGAACTCTTCGGATTCTCCGCAATAAATCTTCAATTAAATATTTTTTTTTACCACTTCTTACCATACTCAACCATCACCTGTAACAATTATTATTACTATTCATATTCTTCCACAAATATTCACTTTATATAATGCTTGTTACTAATATATTATCTCATACCTAAAAAACTATATTTTTGCTCTTCCTTTTCAATTTGATTTCAAAAACTTCCAAAAAAAAATTCATTCTTGAATCATGTCTTCCCCATCTTCTTCCTCTGAACACTTAGATTTCAACTTCAATCATTCCCCCACCGGTCCTTTGTCTTCAAGATATTCTAGTGAATCTGATACCAGTCTGGACTTCACTCCTTTTGACTATCTCACTACATCAAATAATGTATTAACTGATCCTCCTAATCATGATGATAATGAAGTTTTCATGTGGGTTAGTGAAGAAGACATTATTCCTCTGCCACTTAACGGAGACATGCTTGATGAAAGCATGTCCTCTGATGCTGTAGGCTCGCTTCCTATCGATGGGTCAGACGAAGAGCTTGATAGAGACGATCCATTCTGGGAGTTCATCAGTGAAACAAAAAAAACTTCAAAAACAGCAAGATGATGAGGAAATAAGTGATGAAGAGGAAGAGCAAAAGAATGAAGATGATGAATCTGCTTATGATGGGGATAATGACGAGGATTAGGATTTCCTGATCTTCTGATATTCAATTATATTTTGTCTTTTTTAAAAGCTTTTAATTCTATTTTTTTGTAAGGTCTCTTTCTCACTATATTAACTTATAAGCTCTTTTAATTACATATCCAAACTGCGACTGCTGCTCTTAAACACTGCGACCATAGTCGCAATCCTACTACTGATGCAATTTATGGTCGCAGTTAATCATTTATCAGTTCCCAATGCGACTATGGTCGCAATAATGTACTGTTTTGGAGTTCAAAGTAATTTAAAGTTATAATGTATTAACTTTTAAACTGTTTTGGATAACTGAACAGTCACTTAGGAAGTATACACAATTTTGGGAAAAGGTAAAAAATATGTTTGGGAGATATTCACGTGGTTTGAGAGCTTAACCTTTGGAATTCCGGGATTAAAAATATATAAAGGGTCATCAGCAAAAGGATTACAAACATACTAAATTATTTTTGCTCAAACACGTTACTCTCACTGTTCGGTCAATAGACTCAAAAAAATGTCTTCTCCACCGTCTTCACCGGAAAGAAGCCAATCATCTAATGATGATTGGATGTATAGTTCTGAACCGATGCCTCGCTACGGGTCAGAATCTGAGCTTGATACAGACGACCCGTTCTGGGACTTCATTGGTGAACCAAAACACAAACATGAAGAGGAAGAAAGCGAAGATGAGACTGTCGCTGAAGAGGAGAAAGAGACGGAAAGCGATACAGAAGACGAAAGCATGACTCTTGACGACGAATCTGATTACGATGGTGATGACGAGGATTAGAAGTTTAAAAAATTGTATTTTGTTTTTTTTAAATATATATAAATCAGTTTTCTAAGGTTAATTGTGTGAATTACATTTTTACTACTATGTCTTGGTTGAAATGCTGTACAATTGTTACAAACCTTCATTTTAAATATTTTACGCTAAACGAATATACTGCGACCATGGACGCAGTTAATAATTATATTACTTAACCCGTATAAATTTTAAAATGATAGGTTGCGGCTTTGGTCGCAGTTGCAGGACGCAGATTTAATAAATAAACCGCGAACTTGGTCGCATTTGCTGGTCTTTAGTCTTAATCAACAACAACACTGCTACCTTGGTCGCAGTTGCTAACCGTAGTCTTAATAAAATACAAAGCGACCTTGGTCGCAGTTGCTGGTTTTTTGACTTAATAAAATACACTGCGACCTTGGTCGCAATCGCTGGTCTTTATTTTTAATCAACAACAATACTGCGACCTTGGTCGCAGTTGCTGGCCGCAGTCTTAAAAAAATAATCTGCGACCTTGGTCGCAGCTGCTGGTCTTTAGTCTTAATCAACAACAACACTGCGACGAGGTGACACGTCACCGCAGAAGTTGCTTAGTCGCAGTCTTTGGTCGAAGTGTCGACCCTGGTCGCAGTTATTTCTGTTTACAATGTAGTCTTATGCGACCTTGGTCGCAGTGTCGTCTCTGATCCAAGTTGTTTCGTTTGCAATGCATGACTGCGACCAACGTCATAGTTTATTAAAAAAACAAATATGATTTTTATTTATGTCCAGGCATTTATCTCCAGGCATGTGAAAATGATACAAAACGCTCTCTTATACAATAAGATTGAGTGTTACAATACAGCAGTATAAAGAAGACTAAACATCAAAAGACGCTCTCTTATACAATAAGATTGAGTGTTACAATACAGCAGTACAAAGAAGACTAAACATCAAAAGAGCCCTTGTTGACTAAGAGCAGTGGTGTTATTGAGGTCTGGTGGCAGCAGAATCTCCGATTCCACCTGACCCTCCAAAGTGGCGGGATACGATCTTTCGTTTATGAACATCTCTTCCACCAGAAGGTTATCCAGTGAGCATGGAATTTCCTCGATGTCATTTCTGGGGTAAGAGAGGAGGTTTGAGACCTCATAGGGTATGCTACCCACCACTATATCCACCACATCCCCCGCCGCCATACCTACTCTGACCATCCCGTACCAGCAAGCTTGACTGGTGCATCAAGTCCGAGGAGATCTTGGTGAGGGTTAAGTCCTCGTCAGGGATCATGACTTCTTCCCTTGTGAACGACGAGGACCATGACTTCTTCCCTTGTGAACGATGAGATCTATGACTTCTTCCCTTGTGGACGAACATCGATCAAGTTCGTCCATAGGGTCATCTTCATCCATGGAGGCAGGCCCCTGTCAGAGACTCTGAAGAAGGCGGAAATTCTCAGAGCAATTGCTCTCGAAATAAAACAGTCTAATTATGGGCTGTTAAAGGGAGAGGGTGAGCCCTATTTATAGGCAGCCCATAATAACCATAATTAATGGTTCATTAATCAGAACCGTCGGCTTTAATGGTCTCCAACCGCCAGCGCCGGTTTGGCATTAAAAGACATTAACGCCTAAACCCAATGAAGAGCCGACGCGTAGACAACGTAGACTTGACGTTTAAATATCTCATAAAATCTTTATGACAGGCCGCGTCTCTCGGAGTGACTCCAAGTCGCGTCCCCTCAGCAAACTTTTCATTTTTCATTTAGATTCAAAAAATGACTTAATCCAAAACAACACTTAATAAAACAACACTGCGACTTTGGTAGCTATGCATGTTAATATAAAGGAAACACTTACTTAACGTACTGCGACCTAAGTCGCAGTCCATATAATGCAACCCTAGATTACAGTTGCTGGCCATCTTTATCAATAACAACACTGCGACCTTGGTCGCAATTAACCATGTACGCTGCGACCAAAGTCTCTGACTAAGGTCGCAGTTTAAACGTACACAGCGACCAAAGTCTCTGACTAAGGTCGCAGTTTAAATTAAACTATAAAGTAGAATTTTATCGCAGGCTGAAAAAATTGATCTGAAAAGATTTTATATTTTCAGAAAAAATTTTATCGCAGGCTGAAAAGTAAAAACTAGATCTTTCATAAAAGAGGTAAGGAAATAGGGCGAAAAGTAATTTATATACAATAACCTAAATCCTATAAAGAGCGGCAAAAAAAGGGGGAAAAATAATAATAAACAATAAGGAAAGTTATCGAAAAGGGGGTATTTGGTAATTTAACTTCTTCCTAAAAGCGGGCCGCAAGTCAGTGAGGTAACAAATTGAGCCACGTCACCGCAGGCTGACAAAGTACTCTCAGCCCGCAGGCTGATATACATTTTTCTCATATATATATATATATATATATATATATATATATATATATATATATATATATATATATATATATTATTTGAAATTTATTTATTTATTTTATTTTATTTTACTTTATTTTGAGTATGAGTTAAATGGATTATGGTTTATTGGATAATAGGATTATGGGTTGGAAAAGAAGATCAATTAAGAATAATACCAACAATAACATAATAATAATAGTAATGCTAATAATAATGTATAAAATATAATACATATATATACTTGTATAAATGCAAATAAAAAACATATACACTTAATATGTATGTACATGTATTTATACGCATGTATAAAATAAATTAATCAATAATAATAAGTAATCTAAATAAAATTAATAAAAGTAGAAATACAATATTATTAGTTAGGGGATATTACACTAATGCAAGAGCACTTCATGTTTTAAAGTCAACCCTAAATGATGATTATTTATCTAGGGTTTCTAACATTGATTCGACTTTTATAGTATGGAACATTCTCATCTCTTTGGGGAACAAACACAAATTAATGAGGAGAGGGACTCGGATTAAGAAAGTAAAGCTTCTAACATGTGCTATATGGTCCAAGGGAATGACCCCCTTGAGGTAAATTCTGATTCCGAGCTTGATAATAATAATGTGATGCCATATGAGGAGCTTGCATTGTTTGTCAAAAACTTCTTAAAAAATATGATTCATTAGAAGTTGAAAATAAGAAGTTGAAGAAAGAAAATGATTTTATTTTAAAAGAACAAAATAAATTTGAAATTATTTCAAAAGAAAATGAATCTTTAAAAAACAAGTTGTTTTAATTTCTAAAGAAAAGAATATTGTTTTAAATGAAAATTAGTCTTGAAAAAGAAGATTATTTTGGTTGAAAAAGAAAAGACTTCTATTTCTCTTTCAAAAGAAAATGATTTTGATTCTCATTCTTGTCATGCTACTCTTCCATCTTCTTCTATTGTCAAAAATGAGTTTCATATTTTGAAAAATAAAATTGATTATTTGAGCTCAGTCTTGAGCGATTGTACTTTTAATCATAATAGATTGGAATCTATATTTCGTAAAAAATAAAATTCTACATATTCATGTACATACCTCATGGCATACATCACACCATTTTCACACCCATGCTCATGTACACATTGTGGCTGCAAAGGTCATCTTATAAGACTTTGCTTTGATAGACTAAATTCGTTAAATTTTGCAAATAAGAATATTTGGGTTCCCAATGTTACTAACCTTCGTGTAGCCAAAAAGATATGGGTACCAAAATACCCACCACTTATATTTGATGAAGGTGTGGGCTCTCATAAAATGTGAGAGGATTGGTGTCTTGGTAGTAGATGCAATCGAAACTTGACGGAAACATCATGAATGCTTCGCTGTCAGGGAGTTTTGGTGGGAGGACCACCTTGTTTTGGAGAAATGAATTAGCTATATCGTATTGGTAACCATTTCATTTTTCACTTTAAAAATATTTTAAATCCTTATATGCTAGCATATAAGCTAGTGTAGTAATCTAAACTCAAGTATATTTGTTTTGTGCTTAATGTTGAGTTGATTGGTTGTATGCTATGTATGTACTTTTGAAAATAGTGTTCATGTTTTCAAGTAAATTTACATGCCCATTTTTTTGGATTCATGTTTTTATGCTTTAGTTAAAGAATACATTGATATCATATGTTGATGTGCAAATCTTATTAAAACTTGTATTATACATGTACAATTCTTGAGTAACACTTGGTCTTCATGCTTTATATGTTTCATTATAATTGTATACTCACTTTATAATTGATTGTACAATGTATGTCCTACTTTGATGATTCTCTCATGATTATATTGAAAATACACCTAGAGGGGAGTGAATAGGTGTACTAGCTAATCTAATGCAAATGATGTGAAATTAAAAAATACTTAAGCAAACTAAAGATATTAAGCTAAACACACAAAGTATAACACAAGAGTGTAGCCGAATTCCCGGTAAAGGGTACTAGACTATCTCCTTAAGATTCCTCTAGATTAAGAGTTGAGGTGCCACTATAGCTCTCTTAGTTGAATACAAGTGTGAGCAAACAATTACAAGTATATAACAATTAACCACAAGATATATCAAGCATATAAAGAGATAAACAAGATAAGCATGCAAGATATATAAACACAAGTGAGAGAGAGCAATCGCAAACACGGAAGAATTATTTCGTGATTCAAGCACCCTTGCTCTACGTCCCCGCCTTCAATACTATGAAGGATTTCCACTAGAATCGATCCCGCAAGATCACTCGGTGCCGCAACACCTACAATGAGTTCACACTAGAACTCTTAGACTCACTAGTCCCTCTCTTGTTCCCGCAAGAACAACACACTCAAGCACACTAGCTTGCCAAGGCCGCACCTCTACACTGAGCTCCCATAAGAACTCGTCACAACACGAACCCGTAAGTTCGCCTCCTCAATTACAAGATGAACACTTGGTGATCTCTACACTTTGATTACCTAAAAATACTCTTACAACAAAACTCCTATAGGATAGATTTAGCAATGAAAAGCTCAAGTATGTGCGAGAAAACAAGATAGAATAGTGGTAAAAAACTCAGGAAATCTCTTTTGAAAACACTCTTGAAAAACTCTCCTCTTGATATGAAAATATTATCTCTAAAACAAGTGGAGAAAACCTCTAAGAGAGAAGGGAAAAACTGGCTTTGAAACCCTCTCAAATTATTGTACAAAACATCCTAAAACAACCTCCTTATATAAACTCCCAAAAATTAGCCGTTGGAGTCAAACTGCAGGTCAAAATGACCTGTCAGTCGACCGGCCAATGGTAATATTTTTGACTGTTGGGGCCTGATGGTCGACCGGCCGGTCGACCGTTTCTTGGGCATGACCTACCGGTCGACCGCCCGGTCGACCGGGTCGGTCGACCAACCCTCAAGCCAAAGGACTGTGCACGTTTTGTGCACATCGGTCGACCACCTGGTCGACCGACTCCTGTCTCGGTCGACCGCCCGGTCGACCGACAGAAGACCAGGTCAGCAAATTTTAAGGATTAAAACTTGATTTTATAAACTCCTATAAAATCCCATAAAATCACATAAAATTTATAAAAATAAGTTCATTGAAAATACTTTGAAGTACAAATATGTGTGATCAAATATCAACACATATTACAAACTTTTGAACCATTTTTGTAATATAGAAATTTTACCTTAAACAAAAATCCGTATTTTTCAAAATCAATCTTTAATTTGAAAAATGATTTTTCCAAAACTTCTCCAAATACAAAAATAAGATATTTTAAACACTTTTTAAGCTTAGTATGTATGGATATGATCTAATACACATATGAGATGAAATATCTATATTTTTGACAATAAGCTCTAAAATAAGTTTGATAAATACAAAACTCAAACACATGATATAGAAACATCAAATTAAGTTTTTCTTAACATTTGAACCAACAATGTGCATGGATGAAATTCAAAACACATATAAACTTTTTGATGAACTCTATTCATGAAACATAAATATATATACTATGAAGCTCAAACCAAAACGGTATTTTCTAAAATCAAAACTATTTTAAGAAAACACATGTAAATTTTGTGTGTGTGTGTGTATATGAGCTTGAGCAATTCATAACTAATCTATCCTTTATATTTTGTCTAAAACACAAAATCTTAACACTTACAAAATTAGACTCAAGTCTTCTTGAAAATTTTCTTTTGAAAATTTTCTTCTCCATCTTGACTTGGTCTAAACCTTGATCCAATGAGCTAGACTCCTCTTGAGTACTTGATGCGATCTTGATGCACGAGCTCTTGAATCAACACGTGCTAACTTCAAAAACTTGACTTCGAATCTTTTGTTGAAGCTAAACACCTACTAAGATCTTGATCAAATATCTGAAACTATATAAACACAAGATCATTAGTACTATAACTATATGAGTTAATCATCATCAAAACTAGAGTGATGGGTCTTTGGGCCAACATATATGATATATCATGTTTTAGGAAAAAAGAATTTCATTAAGTTTTTAATTTTGAGCTTTATTGTTTTAATCTTCATGAATATATTATTCACATGTACATTGAGCACTCACCTATATGCTTACTCATGATTTTATTTTCATGAGCTCTTTTATGTGCTTTTTAGATCTTGAGTGTCAATTTTTGTGTAATTAGCATGTTGCATGAGATATGATTTGGTGTCATATTTGAAGGATTTTTAACTAGTTTTCAAAACTATTTTAAACTAGTTCTTCATTCTTCACTTGGTAGTGTTTTAAATTCATAATTATTTTCAAAACATTATTTTTGAAAACTTTTACCCCATAAGGGCGGTTGGTTGGGCGACCATACCTTGTGTGCCTTAATGAATATTTTTTAAACTTGTGCATGATAGGGTGGATGATATGAGTTATACACATGATTTTCATGTTATTTCATTTTTATATACTGATTCAAGTTTTTCTATATATGTATGAGCTAAATTTCAAGTAGGATTTTCATACATACATATATATGATTAATTGTGCTTGTTTTACATTGACTATACATGTTTTATATCATAAATTGATTTCATCCTAAACTTGATTTTACTTCAAACTTTTGCTTTTATTTCCAACAAGCTTATGCATTAGTTTTGTGATTATTTCAAAAAAAGAGAAAAGATCTTTGACTTAAAATAATTTCATATTTATGTTTATCTATAAAATAATATTTATTCATAAGTTGTATCCATAAGTGGTATCTAAATTTTATTGATTTTAAGAAATATCAAATTTGTTTAAGTGATTTACAAGTGGTATTAAAATTTGATTTAATTGGTTTTCAAAATTTGTTTTGACATGTATTGTTTATATGCAAGGGGAGCTTAACATCTCCACTATATATAGATTCATGATGAGTGTAGTATATAAAGAAGAGCTTGACTTTTTTTCTTTATATGGTACACGTGTGTAGGGGGAGCTTAACATCTCCATCTATACATTATATACTATACTTATGTGGTTTAGGATTTAGTCACCCCTTCTCCATATAATGTATGAATGCATAGGGAGTTAACTTGGCGTCTCTCCTCTTCATGGATTTATATCGCATATACATTTACCTTATTTTTTTACCTCTCTGTTGATGAATTGACAAAAAAAGGGAGACAAATTTAGAGTGAGTTTATATGTATGCTATATTTTGTTTATACATATATGTTTATGTTTGATTAGCTAAAGTGTTTTATTGAATATCTTCATGTTTTATGTTGTGCATGAGTTAAAGGGGAGATACTATGAAGCTTATCTTTAACCCATGTATTTATAACTCCATGAGTTTTGTCATCATAAAAAAAGGGGAGATTGTTAGCCCAAATGCCTATACTCTAGTTTTGATGATGATTAACTCATGTAGTTATGGTACTAATGATCTTGTGTTTAATAAGTTTTAGATATTTATCAAGATCTTAGTCGGTGTTTAGCTTCAACAAAAGATTTGAGGTCAAGTTTGAAGCTATCACATGTTGTTTCAAAAGCTCGCGCTTAAAGATCGCATCAAGTACTCAAAGAAGAGTCTAGCTCATGGATCAAGTTTGGATCAAGTCAAGATGGAGAAGAAGATTTTCAAGAAGACTTGAATCCTAATTTGTAAGTTTAAAATTTTTGTTTAGATAAAATGTATAGGATAGATTAGTTGTGAATTGCTCAAGCTCTCACACACTCACGCAAAATTTATATATTGTTTTCATGTTAAATAGTTTTAGGTAACCGCTTTGGTTTTGAGTTTCAAGAATACATATATCGGTTTCATGAATAGATTTCATCAAAATAAATTTACATGGTTTATGTGTACTGGATTTCATCCATATACATTATTGCTTCAAATTATTTAGATAACTTATTTTGATGAGTTTATATCATGTGTTTAAGTTTTATTTTTATCAAAACTTATTTTGGAGCTTATTGTCAAAAACAAGTATATTTTATTTACTATGTGTATTGGATCATTCCATACACACTATGTTTCAAATGCGTTTCAATATCTTATTTTTGTATTTGTACAAGTTTTGAAAAAATCGATTTTTCATTTAGAAGTTGGTTTTTGAAAAATACCGATTTTGATTTATGCCTTAATTTCTTTACCTCAAAAATAGTTCACATGTTTGTTATATGTGTGAATTTTTATCACACATATTTGTGTTGCATAGTATTTCAATGAACTTACTTTTTGGATTCTATGGAATTTAAAATGAGTTTAAAAAGATCTTTAAAAATCCTGAAAAATTTGTTCTGGGGCTGCGTGCGGTCGATCGACCGGTGAACCGAAGGCTGGCTCGGTCGACCGAGCGACCGACTGACGAAGAGTTGAACTCTCTGTGGGTTTGGGTGCGGTCGATCGGGCGGTCGACCGACAACCCCAACAGTCAGAAAATTGATCGTTGACTGGTCGACCGACAGGCCATCCTGAGCCCATAACGGCTAGTTTTTGACAGCATATACATATGGGACTTTTGGGCCAGTTTTTGTAGAAGATTTTCACAAGTTTTTAGAGCTAGTTTTTTCCATCTTCAACAGAGTTTTCTCAACAAGTTTTTGAGCTTAACTTTCATATGAAATTGAGAGTTTATTAAGAGTGTTTTTCTTGTGTTTTTCAAAAGGATTTCTTAAGTTTTTCACTTCCAAACCTATCTAATTTTCTCACACAAGCTTGAGCCTTTTATTGCTATATCCAATTCTAATAAGATCCTTGTTTTGAGAGTGTTTATTGGTGATCAAGAGAAGTGATCACCAAGTGTTCCACCTTGTTATTTGAGGAATTGTATAGGTTGCGACCTTGGCGAGCTCGCGGGTTCGCGTGTGTTGTTCTTGCAGGAACAAGTGAGGGACTTATGGGTCCAAGAGTTCTTGAGGGAGCTCATTGTAGGTGTTACGGCACCGAGTGATCTTACGGGATCGTTTATGGTGGAAATCCTTCATGGTGGTGAAGGCGGGGACATAGGCAAGTGGCTCAAACCTCGAAACAATCTCCCGTGTTTGCGATTGCTCATCTCTCTCTCTCTCAATTCACTTGTGTTTATATCTTACCTGCTCTTAATTGTTTACATCTTGATATCTACTTATGATTAATTGATATCTATGCTTGGGATTATTTGATATCTTTCATGCTCTCATATTGTTCACATCTTTACATGCTTGATATTATTTTTATTTGTGCTCACACTAGTATTTAACCAAGAGAGTTATAGTTGCACCTCAACTCTTAATTTAAAAGAATCTTGAGAAGAAGTTCAGAGCCCTTCACCGGGAATTCGGCTTCACTCTTTGGTTATACATTGTGTGATAAGTTTTAGTTTGCATAATAGTTTTTAATTTCACATTGTTTGGCATTAGACTTGCATATCTCCCATTCACCCTCTCTAGGTGATCTACATCCACCAAGAAAAGGGCTCTTGCTCAACCTCTGCATCTTCCGCGCCTCGAGATAAATTCCTAATTTCTTTTGTTTTTATTTGAGGAACTGTTTCATGACGCTTATTTTTCTCTTGCAGAAGAGGAGTAGGCTTCAATTTGATGAGTCTAATGAGGATTGGATGACAGACAAGGCCGCGTCTAGTCATCCGACCACAACCGTAGGGTAGTCCCCTATGAACCGAAGAGGCTCGGGTTGAACCCTCCGAGCGCATGGACTTCGGAGTTCGGCTTCATCCGTCACTGAGGCTCCCAAAAAGGTTGTTGACTTGCCCCTTGAAGGGATGGACAGGGAGTCAGAGATGCTGGCAGAGCTCCTTCTACCGTTGAGTTGCTCTTCGATGAGGAGGTTGAGGCAATGACACCCCCTACTCTAGATGAAGCTGAGCTTGAGTCCTCGCATGGGCTTGAGACGGTGAGGGTTGTTGAAGATCCTCCGGCTGCAGATGGCGCCGAGGGTCAACGGTGGTGTCGACTCTTCAGAGACTGCTGCTTAGTCTCAGGAGCTATCTTCGAGGCGGACCATTACAAATCCTGAATTAGGATTGTTTATTTGGAGGGGAGATGGGCCCTTGGGTATGGTTACTTTTGATGCAAAAACTTCCAAGCAATTATTTCAAATAATAAAACGATGATATAGAGTGTTGAACCCACAGGGAATATATGTAACTACCACTATTAGTTATTTCTAATATTATTTGAAAATTTAGAAAATAAGTGAAATTAATTAAAATAATGTTTTCTTATATAAGAAGGATACTAGAGCTTTAGGTCTTTGGCATATCTATTTCAGATTTATTCTAATTAATTGTATTAGAAACTTTATCTAAATATTGCTAATAATCAAAGAGTCATTTGGTATCTATAACAATATCCGTCGAGCATCATTAAATCTAACCCTAAACTAGAATTCACAATTTTCTAATCTAGTGAATTTACTACTCTACAACAGTATTAAGTTTTATGATTCCTCTATGAAAGATTACATTATCTATACTTTTCTTGCCGGTCTAAGTCTGTAAGTAGTAATTTCTATCCTTAGATGTTTTATTAGATTGTCTTCTGCCTCAAACCTAACCATCTAAATAATTGTGGCCATCAATTATTAGACATTAGAATAAAAATAAAAATTTAGCAATAATTCAATAAGAACAACTAAATACAAATAACTCATGAACAATCTTTCATAAATAGCTTATGCCTAAGCCTAGATAAAAGTAATTATTTCATAAGTAAAAAGTAAGAAAAAAGAGAAAACATTAAATATAATTAACTAGAGAAAAAGAAAGAAAAAACCAAATTGAAGCTTCTTCTTCTTTCTCTGATTTCCTCCTCCAAGACTCAACAAGTTGCAGAAAAATCAAAGCTTGATTAAAGAAGTAATTTCCAAGTTTGAATCTCCAAAAAATTACATACTAAATACAAGAGTATGCAGATCTTTATATAGGCGTCAGAAATCCTAGTCGGTCGAATAATAATTTCAAAAACTAACACAAAGTCTTAAATGAATTTTGAAAAAATTACGTCAGCAACCGATTCAGCAAGACAGCGGATTCATTGTATAATATGGTGTTTTCGCTGTTGCATACAATACACAATCAAATTTAACTCAAAGAACAGCTAGAGCAAGTGCTTCATATCTTTTGACTGGTCAATGACAGATTTGTTGTCTATACAGAGTGTTCACTGTCTGTACAACGGATTCGCCGTATAACTTTCGACTTATCCCCTGAAATTTCTCTGATCTTCTTTACTTCTTGTGTTGACTCTTCTAGACTTTTTGACTCCATCTAAATCTACTAAAAATTCTTCCTCGGCAACTCTTATTTTTCTTTGTTTTTCGATCTTTCTCCAAAATTGCTCTTTGACTCTAAATGTGCAAAAGTTAATAAAATAAACTATCAATGTAGCATTAAAGTAGCAAAAATAGGTATAAAAATATATAAAATATGTATACAATAAGACACTCATCACACACCCATACCTAACTTTTACTAGTTCTCGAGCAAAATCTAAGCTAAAAAGACAAAATCCTAAAAAAACAAAACAAAAATCCTAACTCACTTTCGTAGGAATCAGGATTGCACTTAGCACATGTAACAAACCGTTAAACCTCTAGTTTACCCTAGTGGACGAGTGTTGTCTCGTGAAAGTTTTCAGTAAACTACACCCACAAAATTCGGTGAAAGAAATAAAAGATAAGAAACATTAAAAAATGCTAACAAAAAATAAGAATAACTGAAAAATAAAGAAAATATAAAAGATTTTTTCAAAAGATTTTCTTTTACATACAAGTGTTTACTAGCAATTAAGTTCTTAAGTTTCCAAAGAGTTTAATTTCAATTTAGTTCATTCTCAAATCAAAAATCTCATCTTCTTTTTCTAGAGACTTCAATTTAATATTTTCACAAGATCCCTTTTAAGTTGTCCAATCCTATGCATTTTTCGTGAAAGTGCAAACAGTCTTTAGCTTGAGAATTTTTGATTCAAACTTTTTGATACTTAAACATGTTTCTATATATAATATATATTTTTTTATAGAAGTTCAAAGTATTACCACTTTGTTGCCCTTTAAGCACTTCTTCTTTTATATACATATAATTCATCCAATTCTCTTTGGTGTAAATATCAAGACTTCTTGAGGCCAAGATACCTAAATAATTGATCAATAGACTTGTTAATACATAAATTTTTATTATTATTAATTTTCACCTAATGCTCTTGCACGTAAATACCAGCTTCTTGAGGCCCTAGTGTCTAGTTACTCAATACTTAGGTTTTTCATTTGTAGACTTTTTATATACATACATACATACATACATACATACATACATACATATATATATATATACATATATATATACATATATACATATATATATACATATATACATATATATATACATATATACATATATATACACACACACACACATATATATATATATATATATATATATATATATATATATATATATATATATATATATATATATATATATATATAATTAAGCTTTCCTCATCATCCCAAGCATGAAACTATAGTGTAAGTGTGATGAAAAATGCATATTCATGCAAAAAAAAAAAAAAAATCTAGATGTTGCTTTTATTTTTCAAAATTTTCATCTCTAAGTCTAGAATTAAAAATTTTATCAAATTGTTTGTTCTATCAAGATTTCAAAAAGCTAGTTAACTTGTTGCAAAATATATACATATATATTTTAGTAAAAAGAAAAAGAAAAGAAAGGAAAAATAAGAAAAGAAATAAAAAACCTTAGACCTATATACAATCATGATCTTCTTCCTCTCTTTCTTGGGAATAAAAACTTTGAAAATTTTTGAATGAAAGAAAAAAAAGTTCATTTGATTTTAGCCCCCATACCTAAGCTGAAGCATGCCCTCATGCTTACCTAAAACTCAAAAATTAATTCTTTAGAAATTTGAAAAATATACCTAAAAAGAAAAAAACTCTTTTTATAATCATTAATTTTTTAATTTTCCACGTTGAGTTAAATGCTCAAAAGTTAATATCTCTAAAAACAGATGAAATTATACTCACGTGTGTAAATCCAGATTTCATCTGGTTGTTATTGGACAGCGGATTAACCGATGGACGGTAAAATCATCGTTCTATTCAGCCTAGTTGCTTTTTGGTTTGAGTTTTATCTCTTGAATAATTTCTGTGGTTCTCTATTTGTTTCTGTATTTGAAAAACAACAGTCAATATAGGTTGGATAGTATAAAAAATAAGCTAAAAGAACTAAAACTAGGTTAGAAAGTTACTTAGAAAGCTTGGGTTGCCTCCCAAGAAACGCTTTAAGTTATAGTCATTAACTAGACTATCTCTGATCTTGTCATCCAATAGTGTTGAGGTTGAAGAAGTCCTCATGTCTGTTGAATTCTCCTTTATTGTACAGTTTCAATCTTTGACTGTTGACTTTAAAGGATCTATTCTCCTTATTGGTGATCTCCACTACTCCATGGGGAAACACTTGCTTTATCGCAAACGGTCCTGACCATCTTGAACGTAATTTTCTTGAAAATAAACGAAGGTGAGAGTTGTATAACAGAACTTGTTATCATACAATAAATTCTCGTCTTGCAATATGTGCCATGCTTTGGTTCTCTCCTTGTAAATTTGAGCATTCTCATATGCATAATTTCTTAACTCATCCATCTCATTGAGTTGAAGAATCCTTTTTCGTCAGCTTTTTGTAGGTCAAAATTCAAGAATTTTGTTACCCAGTATGCTTTATGCTCAAGTTCTCCTGGGAGGAGACAAGCCTTTTCATAGACCAAGCGATAGGGGGATATACCTGTTGGTGTTTTAAATGTTGTCTGCTATGCCTATAATGCATCATCCAGCTTTGTAGGCCAATCTTTCCTTGAGTGCTTACTGTCTTTTATAAGATCCGTTTAAACTCTCGACTGGATACCTCCACTTGCCCACTTGTTTAGGGATGGTATGGAGTGGTTACACGATGTTGACCCCTTATTTAATCAATAAAGAATCTAATTGACGGTTACAGAAATGCTTACCTCCATCACTTATGATTGCTCGTGGTGTTCTAAATCTTGAGAATATGTTCTTTAGAAATTTCACCACAGACTTGCCATCATTTGTTGGTAATGCTACAGCCTTCACCTACTTTGAAATGTAATCCACCACAATAAGAATGTACTGGTTAGCATAAGATGGTGTAAAGGGTCCCTGAAATCTATTCCCCAAATATCAAACAATTCTACTTCGAGGATGTTGTTGAGTGGCATCTCATTTTTTTTTGACATGTTCCAACTTCGTTGGCAAGTATTGCATGATTCCACAAAAGCATGTGCATATTTAAATAATGTAGGCCAATAAAATCCACACTGAAGTACCTTTGCTACCATTTTCGAGGTCCGAATTGTCCACCAACTCGTTGTCATGGCAATGATCAAGAATACTCCATATCTCGTCTTCAGGTACACGCCTTCAAATCTAATGATTTGGTCAACACAGTGCTTGTACAACAATGGTTCTTCTAATTGGTAGTACTTCATGTCGGACAAGAATTTCTTCTTCCTTTGGCATGAGAGTTCTGCAGGAATAATTTCACAAGCCAAATAATTAACTATATCAGCAATTTATGGTGTTGCAGGAGTTTCAATAGTGCATATGGACTCTTCTGGAAAAGAGTCATCTATCGGGCTTTCTTTTGTGACACTTGTCTTCACTGAATGGTCCTCCACCTTATCCATACGGATCACTCTTTCTTCTCCATAGGACAGTTTACTACTTCAGACATGTTGAAAGTAACTTCATCGTCCTGCACACGAAGAGTAAGTTTGCTCTGTCAGATGTCAATCAATGTATTAGCAGTAGCTAAGAAAGCTCTACCCAAGGTAATAGGTACTTCATGTCTTCCTGCATGTCGGAAATGATGAAGTCTACTGTTAGGTAAAGTTTATCGATTTTCACTAGTACGTTCTCGATCACGCCTCTTGAATATTTGACTGATCTTTCTGCCAATTGTACTGACACCATCATTGGTGTTGCTTCTCCCAGTCCAAACTTCCTAAAGACAGACAAAGGCATGCGGTTAATACTTGCTTCAAGATCACACAAAGCTTTCAAATTGAAAATTACTATTTTGTAAGGTATAGAAAAACTCTCTAGATCTTTTAGCTTAGGAGGCAGCTTATTCAACAGAATTGCATTGCACTCCTCATTAAGCATCACTGTCTCATGGTTCTCCAATTTTTTTTGTTTCTCAAAATGTTTCATAAACTTCTCAGCATTTGTGCTAAGACATCTGAAAAAAGTATGTTAATGTGCAATTTCTTAAACATATTGATAAAATTGAGCAAACTACTTATCTGTGTTTTGTTTCTGAAGCATCTGAGGGAATGGAACAGGTGGAACATATGGCTTCACTGATGCTTTCTTCGCAGGTTCTGGTTCTGGTGTTGCTTCATCTTCTAGACGGCGGTTTAACCGTTAAGACAGCGGATCCGCTATCTGTTGGACTGCACTATCCTCAGACTTCTTGGTTTCTTCTCTGTTATCTTCTTTAGCCCTGCCTAGGCTCTCTACATCAGTGTTCACTTAGTTGTTTCACTTGCATGTCGATTCTCAATGTGATTGCATTTGCTTGCTCCTTCGGATTCTTCTCAATATTGCTCGGCAATGATCCATATGGCCTATTGGCTAATGAAGTAGCCATCTGGCCCATCTGTACTTCCAGAACACATATAGATGTTGTGGTGCTCTTCTGAAATTGTGTTATATTGTTCACCAATTGAGCTATCGCTTCTTCCCATCCTTGCTTCTTATCTCCTTGTTGTTGTTGACGTTGTTGTTGTTGATGATGATGTTGCCACTGAAAGTTTGGCCTATGGTTGTTTCCCCACTGCAGATTTGGGTGGTTCCTTCATCCTGAATTGTATGTGTTGGCAAAGGGGTTGTTCTGCTTTTGATAGTTATTAATATAATTTGCTTGCTTGGTTTGCTCGAAGATAAAACTACCAGATTGACAATTATTTTCATGCTTCCCTCCACAAAAATCACAAGATGAGTTGGTTTGAATGAAACTTATAGTGGCTACTCCCAATGGTTTTGTTATTATCACCAATTGTGCTTTGATAGCTAATAGTGTATCCAGCTCATGTATGCGATCTTCTTTATTGGTCCTCTTGATTGTTGGTCCAGAGGCCCATCACTCTAGTTTTGATGATGATTAACTCATGTAGTTATAGTTTACTAATAATCTTGTGATATTTAGTTTCAGATATTTGATCAAGATATTAGTAGGCGTAGCTTCAACAAAGGAGTTTTAGAGTTTTCACATGAAGATTCAAGAGCTCGCAAATCAAGATCGCATCTAGCACTCGGTTGGAGTCAAGCCTGTTGGATCGTGTTTGGATCGAGTCAGCTTGGAGATAAGAAGACTTCAGTTTGTATTTAGTTTAGTTTGTTTAGATCTTGTGTAAAGGTAGATAGTATTGATACGCTCAAGTTCACAACACACACAAGTTTTAAAGTTTATTGATTTTGGTTTTCGGTTTAACCGGATTTGGATTTCATGTCAAAAACATAGATAGATATCTTTATGTGTATATTAGATTCTATCCATATGCAATATACTTCAATATTGTTTCAATATCATGTTTTTATATTTAGACAAGTTTTGAAAAATCGGATTTTCATTTCAAAGTTTGGTTTTTGAAAAAACCGATTTTTGTTTAAAGCCTAATTTCAATATCTCAAAAATGGTTCAAATTGTTTATAATATGTGTTGAATTTTAGTCACACATATTTGTATTTCAAAGATCTTAAAAGAACTTATTTTTGTGAAATTTATGTGTATTTTATGGGATTCTTTAGAAGGTAAAAAGACAAGTTTTCAATCCCAATAATTATTTGTCCTGGCCTTTTGCAGGTCGACCGGACGGTCGACCGAAGCAGAAGTCGGTCGACCGGTCGGTCGACCGATGTGCACAAACCTGCACGACCATATAGGCTGGAGGGCCGGTCGACCGGGTCGGTCGACCGCCAGAGAGCTCTGCTCTCTGGATCTGGCTCCGGTCGACCGGACGGTCGACGGGCAGAGAGCATCTGCTCTCTGTATCCAGGCCTCGGTCGATCGGGCGGTCGACCAGAGGCACACGATCATAAAAATGATTGTTGGCCGGTTGACCGGGTGGTCGACCGAAAGGGCATTTCTGCCCATTCCTGGCTGCCAACGGGTAGATTTTTGAGAGGGCATAAATACCCATCTCTTGAGCTGATTTCTTAATAGTTTTTTAGAGTAAAATTTTCCATCTTCTTAAGTGTTTTAGTAACAAAGTAAAAGAGTTTTTGTGCCAAAAGATTCATTCTTTGTTTGTTTAAAGGGTTGAAAAATCAAAGAAAAAGAGAAGTCTTTGCTAATTATTTTTGTTCTTCATTTCTATTTTATCCTAGAAGTTTTCTAAGTATTTTCTTTGTGATTTTGATTTCCAAACTCTTTATTTTTTACACTTGAGCCATCATTTCTATCCTATCTATAGGATCTTGTTTTATGAGAAAAAGTAGTTTGTGGTCTTTGAGATCACCAAGAGCTGTAAACCTTCTTTTATTTGAGTTCCCTATTGTGTAGAGGTGATTGTGGAGGTTGTATTTTGGTGTGTTGGTATCCCTCTAAGTGTAGAGATGATTGAGGTTGTTGTTTGGATTTGAGCTTTATCCCTCTAGTGTGAGGTGATTGTTGTTTGGCTAAGTGCCCATCCCTATAAGTGTAGAGGTGTTTGTTGTTGTGCCTTGCCTCTTGTGTAGAGGTTGTGTTTCTTGGAGAGAGGAGTTGTGTTCTCCTAGTTTGTATTACCCAAATCCTCAGTGGAGGTTCCTGTGTCGGAAGTCCTATGTGGACGTTATAGTGGAAATCCTTCTGTGTGAAGGTGGGGACGTAGAGCAGTGGCTCGGACCTCAAAACATATCTTGTTGTTTGCGATTGATCCACTATTTCTAAACTCTCTCTCTTATTTACCTTGCATTATTTCATATTGTTTATTCATACATATATGCTTGTTATTGATTGTGTGTGCCCATATTTGTGTTGAACCAAGAGAGCTTCAAATAGCACCTCAACTCTTATTTAGAGAAATTTAGAGGAGTTAGTCCAGAGCCCTTCACCGGGAATTCGGCTACACTCTTTGGTTACACTAAGTGTGTTGCAATTGGTTTTAAATTTCACATCATTTGTCATTAGATTAGCCATACACATATTCATCCCCCCTCTAGATGTACTTTCAGTTGGTATCAGAGCCTACGCTCTTGATATTAGGTTTAATCACCTAGGAGTGAGATCTTGGTTGCTAATCTATTATTTGCATTTGCACACATATAGTTTATACACTCATGGACTTTATGATCCCTCCTATATTTGATGTTTCTAACATTGATGTATGGAAGCTTAAGATGAGTATGTACCTAAAAACACTAGGAATGCATGTTTACCTTGCCGCTACCAAGAAATCTTATCTTGGTAATAGCAAGCATATTGAGGCCAATGCACAAGACCTAATGGCACTTAGAAACACACTAAGAAAAGAATATCTTTTTATGGTTTTTCATTGTGATTCCATTTTTGCAGTGTAGAACACTTTGACCTCTCCCGCGCTTCAAACGACAAAATATGTGGAGGAGGAATCTAGTGGAGATGAATCTGAACAAGCTTGCTACATAGTCCAAGGGAATGACTCCCTTGAGGTAAACTCGGATACTCAACTAGATGATAGTGCTAGTTCTTCTAGTGATGATTATGTTGATGCCGATACTTTAAATGAAGAACTATCTATTATTTGTGAAAACTTTTAGAAAAATATCAACTTTTAAAAAAGAAAAGTCTTAAAATAAAAAAGAAAATAAGGATTTGTTTTCAAAACTTAACGTGATTTTGTAAGAGAGAGATGAGATTTCAAATGAAAGGGACTCATTGAAATCCCAACTTGATCTTGCCCTAAATGAAAACAAAATCTTAAAAGGTAAAAATAATTGTGATGAAGTTTTGAAGAAAAATGAAGTTCTATCTTCAAAACTTGTTTTGTTTTAAAAGAAAATGATTCTTTGAAAAACAAAATTATTTCTATTTCAAAAGAATTGGATTTAATTTCTAATGAAAATAAATCTTTAAAAATGATTTAAATTCACATGTTTGCCATGCTAATATTGCTTCATCTTCTAGTGTTTCAATTGCATGCTACACTTTATCTTCAAGCATTAAAAATGATATATGTGTGTCAAGAAAAGTGTTGATTGTTTGGGCTCCACTTTGAGCCAATATGCCATGAACCACACACGGTTAGAATCCATGTTTCGCAAGAAACATGCTCCTCACATGCATGCACACCATACACGATATACACATGCTCACACACATGATTCCATGTATGCTCATGTGTACACTTGTACACATTGTGGACGTAAGAGTCACCTTGTAAAATTTGTTATGATAGATTAAATGATTCAAAATTTGCAAATAGATTTATTTGGGTTAGGAAAGGTGCTAACCCCAATGGACCCAATAGAGTATGGGTACCAAAATCCACTCCTATTTTATTTGATATAGGTGTGAGCTCTCACTTGACGTGAGAGTGTTGGTGCCTTGAAGTGAATGCGTTCCGAGCTATATGGTGATAATTTTGGATGCATCACTTTCAAGGAAAGTTTGGTGGGAGGATCACCATGGTTTGAAGATCTAGAGATTAGCCCTAATGATTTTGGTAACTACCTCTAACTCCTATTTAGTTTACATGCTTTCATTGATTGATTTTTAGCATGTTTAAAATTTTCATGATTATTATGTTAAACGCCATGTTATGTAGACTTAGGACATACATGTATAGTAATTGAGATACACTCATGTTCATATGGATCCATATTTTGTATTCTCACTTTATTTTAGCTATTGTGTATATCATAGCTTTAAGACATGTGCTTTTACATAATGATCATATGATTTTTGTTTATGATTTTTGTGCTTCATGTTTTGGTTTCATGTTTAAGACGTAGTTTTCATTAAAACTTGTGTAGATACTTGTGCAACTAATGAGCCACATTTGATTTTTACATGTTTGTACTTAATTGCTCATTTGTACCCATTAGATGTACTAGTATAGCCTAGTTTTGATGATTAGTGCATTTTGACTTGTATTCCTTATTGTGGACATTTTTTTTTGTGTGTGTTTAAGCCTCATGTATATGTTAATTTTGTTAAAACTTTAGATATACATGTATACCCTTGAGTCACTTGCTTTTCATGTAGATTCTATTACGGACTCATTTATGTTTGGGATATGTATGTATACCTTTAGTTTTAACTAAACATACATATACCTTGAAACCTATTTAGTTTGATGATTTTTCATGTTTTTGTAAAGAAATTTCATATTGAGCTTAATTGCCTATTTTCATGATTTTTTGATTACATGATTCTTACACTCACATTAATTATTGTTTACTCATGATTTTTGTTTTCATGGGCTTTATATATATTTTATAGACTTTGAGTGTCAATCATCGTGTGACTTACATGTTTTTCATGAAATATTCATATTTTATTCCTTACTTGAAGGATTTCGCACTAGTTTTCAAATATTATCTTCAAACTAGACATTATTCTTCAATTGGTAGAGTTTTCAAATATGTTAAACTATTTTCAAACCCTATTTTTGAAAACCCCACCAACCAAAGGGCGGTTGGATGGGCCTTATATGCTCAAATTGAAAATCTTTTTAACATGTGCATGAAAGGGAGGTAGTATGAGTTATACACTTGATCCTCATTATATTTTCAATTGATATCACAATTGATATTTTTTATGTTTGTATACTCATATGTGTTTTCTTATATATGCATGCTTCTAACTTCAAATAGTATCAATTTCGATTGGTATTTACTTTCACACACACACACACACACACACACACACACACACACACACATATATGATTTGATTGTGCTTACTACATCTTTACATCATAAAGCACAAATTATGTTTATGCTAGGCTTGATTTAGTCCTTAATGACAATTATTTTTCAATTGGTATCTTATACATTATTTTTATTGGTATTTCATAAAGGGGGAGAAAATTCATGTTTTATCTTTCAATCGATTTTATTCTCAATTGATATCTTACTCCCATTTTATAATGAAAATTTCTTTATTTTGGTATATGAACATTTTCAATATTGGTATCAATAATATTAAATTGGTATTATTCTCATTGGTATTTTTATTGTAAAATAAGTGTATTTCTATAGAAATATGGTTTCTATTTTGAATTGGTTTTACTTTCAATTGGTATCAATATCTATAATATATATTTCAATTGGTATCAAAAACGTAAATGTGTCATTTTCCATTGGCATTAAAATTTACAAGACATTTTAAATGGTATCAAGATATTTTCAATTGGTATCTTTTAGTATCTTAAAATTTTGTTTACTTTCAATTGGAATCTCAAAATATTTTGTTTATTTTCAATTGGTATTATAAATTGGTATCATAATGTTTCTATGTATACCTTTATCATAAATTGATAAATTTTTCGTTTGGTATCATAGTGTTTGATATGTATTACTTATATGCAAGGAAAGCTTAACTTCTTCTCTATATATAGATTCATGTTGAGTGTATGTCATATTGAGGAGCTTGACTCTCTTCTCTATGTCTTACACGTGTGTAGAGGGAGCTTCACATCTCCTTTTATACATTGTATATTATGTGTTATGTGATTAGAATTTAGTCATCTCTTTTTCATGTGATACATGTATGCAGGGGGAGTTAACTTTACGTCTCTCCTCTTCATTAATTATATCGCATATACATCCTTCTTGTTTGATTTAACAAATGAGGAAGGAAATTTTTTTTTGTTTATTTATGCTCCTTTGTTGATGATTTAACAAAAAGGGGGAGAGAAATTGGAGTTTTATATATGCATGTTTATGTCATTTATATGCATGTTTATTTTTCAATTAGTATCAGAGCATATATGTTTGTTTATGCAAAAAGGGGATAAGTATTCTTCATTTTTGCATATATGTGGTATTTGATTTATGCATTCATTGAATATCCTTATTGTTTATTGCTATGCATGAGTCTAAGGGGGAGCTTCTATGAAGCTTAACTTTAATCCATGCATATATAACTCCATGAGTTTTGTCATCATCAAAAAGGGAGAGATTATTGGCCCAGAGGCCTATCACTCTAGTTTTGATGATGATAACTCATGTAGTTATAGTTTACTAATAATCTTATGATATTTAGTTTCAGATATTTGATCAAGATATTAGTAGGTGATTAGCTTCAACAAAGGAGTTTTGGAGCTTTCATATGAAGATTCAAGAGCTCGCGCGTCAAGAACGCATCTAGCACTCGGTTGGAGTCAAGCTTGTTGGATAGTGTTTGGATCGAGTCGGCTTGGAGACAAGAAGACTTCAGTTTGTATTTAGTTTAGTTTGTTTAGATCTTGTGTAAAGGTAGATAGTATTGATATACTCAAGTTCACAACACACACAAAAGTTTTAAAGTTTATTAGTTTTGGTTTTCGTTTTAACCGAATTTAGATTTCATGTCAAAAACATAGATAGATATCTTTATATGTATTTTATATTCTATCCATATACAATATACTTTAAAGTTGTTTCAATATCATATTTTTATATTTAGACAAGTTTTGAAAAATCAGATTTCCATTTCAAAGTTTGGTTTTTGAAAAATACCGATTTTTGTTTAAAGCCTAATTTCAATATCACAAAAATGGTTCAAATTATTTATAATATGTGTTGAATTTTAGTCACACATATTTGTATTTCAAAGATCTTAAAAGAACTTATTTTTGTGAAATTTATGTGTATTTGATGGGATTTTTTAGAAGGTAAAAAGACAAGTTTTCAATCCCTATAATTGTTTGTCCTGGCCTTCTGCCGGTCGACCGGACGGTCGACTGAGGCAGAAGTCGGTCGACCGGTCCGGTTGACCGATGTGCACAAACGTGCACGACCATATAGGCTGGAGGTCTGGTCGACCAGGTCGGTCGACCGCCAGAGAGCTCTGCTCTCTGGATCTGGCCCCGGTCGACCGGCAGAGAGCATCTGCTCTCTGTATCCAGGCCTCGGTCGACCGGGCGGTCGACCGGAGGCATAATGGTCATAATAATGTCCGTTGGCCGGTCGACCGGACCGTGGACCGGAAGGGTATTTCTGCCCTTTCCTGGCTGCCAACGGGCATATTTTTGAGAGTGTATAAATATTCATCTCTTAAGCTGGTTCTTAATAGTTTTTGAGAGCAAAATTTTTTCATCTTCTAAGTGTTTTAGCAACAAGTTTAAAAGAGTTTTTGTGCCAAAAGATTTATTCTTTATTTGTTTTAAAGGGTTCAAAAATCAAAGAAAAAGGGAAGTCTTTGGAATTGTTTTTGTTCTTCATTTCTATTTTATCCTACAAATTTTCCCAAGTATTTTCTTTGTGATTTTGATTTTCAAACTCTTTATTTTCTCACACTTGAGCTATCATTTCTATCCTATCTATAGGATCTTGTTTTGTGAGGAAAATTGTTTTGTGGTCTTTGAGATCACCAAGAGTTGTAAACCTTCTTTTATTTGAGTTCCCTCTTGTGTAGAGGTGATTGTGGAGTTTGTATTTGGTATGTTGGTATCCCTCTAAGTGTAGAGGTGATTGAGGTTGTTGTTTGACTTTGAGCCTTATCCCTCTAGTGTGAGGTGATTATTGTTTAGCTAAGTGCCCATCCCTGTAAGTGTAGAGGTGTTGTTGTAGTGCCTTGCCTTGTGTAGAGGTTGTGTTTGTTGGAGAGAGGAGTTGTATACTCCTAGTTTGTATTACCTAAATCTGCAGTGGAGGTTCCCTGTGTAGGAAGTCCTGTGTGGACGTTATAGTAGAAATTTTTCTGTGTGAAGGCGGGGACGTAGAGCAGTGGCACGAACCTCGAAAAACATCTTGTTGTTTGCGATTGATCCACTATCTCTAAACTCTCTCTTATTTATCTTGCATTATTTCATATTGTTTATTCATACATATATGCTTGGTATTGATTATGTATGCCCGTACTTGTGTTGAACCAAGAGAGCTTCAAATAGCATCTCAACTCTTATTTAGAAGAATTTAGAGGAGTTAGTTCAGAGCCCTTTACCGGGAATTCGGCTACACTCATTGGTTACACTAAGTGTGTTGTAATTAGTTTTTAATTCCATATCATTTGTCATTAGATTAGCCATACACCTATTCACCCCCTCTAGGTGTACTTTCATTGATGATTGCCATTGATAGTGATTTGATGATATTTCATCTGGAAACTCTCGATCCTCCTCCAAATCTTACTCATCAAGGCTGCACCCACTGCAGCGTCTATTATCATCTCATATTCGGATGGAGTCCGTTATAGAAGAACTAGATCTTCAACCTTGAGGTATCCCATGGTTTGATCTTTGTTGGGCAACATTTTGTAACTCCCCATGCGTCATGTATGGATTCATCATCAGTTGGGAGAAAGTCATAATATCGCTCTGCAACTTTGCTACCTTGGCTGGTGGAAGATACTTAGCCAAAAGTGTTTACGCCATCTCGTCTCATGTTGCAATTGTCTGCTTAGGGAGAGAATAGAACCAAATCTTCACTTTTTTCTTTATAGAAAAATGAAAGAGGATCAACCTTATTACATCAGAAGAGACCCTATTTTACTTTTGCGTGTTGCAGATCTCCAAGAAATATTTAATATACTCATTCGGATCTTTGTCGGGTCCTCTACTAATTGGCACGTGTTTTGCACCAATTGTATAACATCGGTCCTCAATTCGAAGTTGTTGGCTTGAATAGTCGACTTGATAATGCAAGATGTAGTCGCTGATGTGGATTGCACACCGTAATCTCTCAGTATCTTTCATTCTTTGTTGTTCGCCATCTCCACTTCTCGCTCTCTCTTCTCCTTAACAAGTGTCTGATAGTTCTCTCAATCTCTGAATTAGGTTCTATTATGTAAATTCCTAGTTTAAAATACTATACTTTTATTTTTCTAAGTATAAATTAATTTTTACTATACTTTTTTTATTAACTTGATTTATGATGTATTGTTATTATTAAATACACAAATTTTGGACTGTTAAAAGGTAATTTGGCTTTATATTTACCATTATTAATTATTAAACCTTCTTAAATATTAATTACTATTATTTTTTATTACTACCATTACTATTATTAATGTTAATTATCATTATTAGTATTATTAAATTTGTTATGATTAATTATTATTATTATCTATTATTATATCATGTGTCATTAGTTTGTTAATTAATTATTATTAATATTATTATTGATAATTGCTATATTTAGTAGTAATTGTTATTATTATTTCATTATGATTATACTGACTGTATAATTATTAGTGTTATTATTATTGATATATTTTTGTGTTGTTATTATTATTATGATTATGGTTAATTACTATTCTTAATACTATTATTATTAGTATATTATTGTGTTGTTATTATTATTGTGATTAGTATACTAATTATTATTTGTGTTAGTATTATTTATTTATTTTGATAATAGTATTGTTGATTATTATTCTGTTTATTGGTTAATCCTTTAGCCCATGCCATCATCCCATACCCATACCCATTAGCCCATGCTCCATACCCATTAGTTCAAACCTAACCATTAGCCCATCCTACCAAGCCCCACATTATTAGTATCAGGCCCACAAACCATTAGCCCAACATCTCCCATATATATAATCTCTTTCTAACCTATCATTAAACCCTAAAACCTATCTCAATCTTCACCTCCTTCCCATCACATAGTCGCTGCACAGTAGTCCCCTACACACCCGAGCCAACCCCAGGCCATGCACACCCTCCTTTATCCTCCCCCTCGCCGAAACTCGCCTCCGCCTGGCCTTCTCCATCTTCACACATGGCTGCACTTCCCAGGTTGCCTCCTCCCCGACAACCTCCACCATAGCACTCACGCATTACCCAAACCCCTGGCCTCCGTGCACTCCTCCTCGGCCTAAGCCTTCTCCCCCACATGCTCTACCCACCAGGCGGTCTGCACCTCATGCGCCACCATCACCTACGCCATTCCTTTCCACCACCTTGCCGCATCTCCCCCCTCACGTCCTAAAGACTCCTCCCGTGCAGCCTAGCCCTATGCCATGGCCAAGGTTGCCCACCCGGGGGCTAGGCTACGCATCTCCTGAGCCCCCGGCATCCTGCTGTCGAGCCCCTTTGCTGCATGCACTCCCTTGGTCGTGACTGCCCATGCCGAGCCCAAGAACCTCCACTTATCTGTCCATCCTCTACCGGTGAGCGCAGGCACAACCCGCGCACATTGCTGTCACTCACAGGAGCACCAACGAGCCATCGATCTCCTCCGCAAGACCCGTTGGAGCTCCGACGCTCGATGTCGTGCTTCTCCCTCTCTCAACTTTAGGTTCTTCTCTTGTCTCTCTCTCTCTCTCTTTCATTTATGTGTGTAATCATGTATAAGAATGTGTGTTGTGTGTAGGTGTGGGTGCGTGAGTTCATGTGTAGGTGGGTGTGTGCATGATTATGTGTGTGTGAATTTTTTTAATGTATACTGTGTGGATGTGTGTGTGTGTGTGTGTAGCGTTTATGGTGTGTATACATGTGTGAGTGTGTGTGAGCGTGTGGGAGTGTGTGGGAATGTATATATAATGTGTATGTGTATGTATACTCGTATATATGTATGTATGTGGGTGTACACGTATGCGTGTATGCACGTGTGGTGTACATGTGTGAGTGTGTTAATTCCCCTCCCTCTCTATATATGGTGTGTGGTACAATGATACAACCCGTTTGGTGAGATCTGGACCTGTGTAGAAGATTCAGAATTGTGTCGTTGTGAACCCGATACACTGGCGATTCGAAGACTGACCCATGAGATGGTCCAGGGATTCTACCAGTTCATGCAGTGAAAATCAGACGGCGATTCGGATCGAAAATCGCGTCATTTCATGTGAGTGTTTGCCTTCGCGTTGTTATTCATTATTGTTGTTAATGAGTGTTATCTTATTTGATTATTTTGCTGGTGGTTTTTATCATTTCATGTGAGAGGTAGTTGTGTTTGATATTATTCTATTACTGTTAGTTAGTTTGGCTAATTTTCAGTGTTTAGGAACATCATAGTGTTATGATTTAGTGATCATTCTGATGATTAACTATTTTGATCGAAAGATTGATTAGCTATATAGTAGAAGCTGCAGTCATGTAGCAGAATGTTGGACATGGATTAGTTATACAATATGAGATGGTTAGATATATTTAGATGATTGATCAGATATGATATTGATATTTAATGTATATGGATTCGCTATTGTATTTTTTACTGAGATTTTAGACTAATATCATTTCATGTGTAACCGTTTGGATTCTGATCTAACTGACTTGACTTGACTCGATCTTGAGATTGGTATAGTTTGTGTTTGGGGATAATAGTATATCTTATGTGTATTACTTATTAGACTTGATATTCATGTATTTGGTGAAAAGTTAGAGGGGATTCATTGTATTCTGAGAGTGGATTATATATGAAGTTATCTTATTAAGAGACTGATCTTCCGATACTTAGACTTATATGAACTAATTAGAGTTTGAGTTAATTCGGGATTTACATTCTTTTTCTTTGGATCTTGATCAGTATTTAGATATGATTGTTTTAGTCAGATTAAAAGTGTAAGTATTTTCAGATTCACAGATTAGTTGTCTGTGTATTGATAATCTTATTAATGTCGAGTATCAGATGTAGACATTTCAAGATTTCATGTTTTTAAGGGGATTTCACTATTCAGTTATTTTTGATTTTTGTTGAATTAATTGATCTCGAGGATATTTGATGGTTCACTTCATGATCGTTCCTAGTCATTGTAGTTATTCAGTTATAAAGATAGAGTTATTATGATAGAGATTTAGTTAATACCGGTGACAATATTATATCTTCAGAGTTTATGACAATTATTGAACGATCTTAGTTATTGGTGACACTGTTGTGGTTAGTGATTTATATATATATCAGTGATTATATACATTTTTAGAGTTTAATGGCAATTATCAGTTTAATCAGTTATTAGTGAGACTATTTGTGGTGATTCAGATTTTATAGTAGTTGTCAGAGATCTGTACCAGTTACCAGTTTTAGTTATATCATTATTTTAGTGACTGTATATCTCCAGTATTCTATTTCAGATGTCAGTTATTAGTTGTCAGTTATCAGTTGTTAGATATCAGCTAGTATTGACATCACTAGTTGTTGGAGATATTCGGTATTATTACATCTTATATATAATTTATTATTGCTCTTAATAAAAGACACTATAACTCGGAGAAAAGAGGTAATTACCTGATAAAGCATGTCATGAATTTTAGGAGGATTATTATGGTATACTGAGTTGTAGAAACAAGGAAGTACTGGCTACCTAATTATTCAGTTGTCAGTTGTCAGGGCAATGCTCGGATTACAGTGCCACACTAGTTATCTTTTCGTATAGGGTTGTGGTCTTCGGTTATTAGAGCCTTACGACTTGTCCTGATCATCTCCAGAGGTGTCAGACCGTGGTACCGGGCATGCACGGGGTCCAAAGCACATGCACTACATTGGCAGGTAGTTACAACAATGATAATTTTATTTGATATGTGAGAAAACGGCTATGGTATGGGACACAGCTAAGTACTATATTAGTTAGGTTAATAATTACCGATTAGACTAGTGACAGATGCTAGATTACACAGCTTGATATCAGTGTTTGTTTTATCAGTAATATTCTTTTACTTACAGACTTGTCCATGTTATTATTAGTTATCTTTTATTTACAATTTATCATGCTATTATTGTATACACACTGATTATATGCACGAGCATCTTTCCCCTTTTTTACCACTCATTGGGTCACTTCTGACGACCTTGGATTTGTACGCCCAGATTGGATGGTTATTTCATTGATTAGGTGTTCGTTGAGATCGAATGCTTTACAAGGATATAGAATTTCCCTCTGTTGATTATCGGTATTCTTGACTCTCCTTTATTCTTGTTGTCTCCTTGAATCTATACATTATTTTCAGTCGTTATTCCATTTTCGTATTCATATGTTATCAGGTGTGGACATCTATATGTAGTATTGCAGTGATCGTAGATTCATTTTAATAGATTTTATAGCTTGTTTGGTTACTTAAGGCTTAGCGCGCATACGTGAGGTATTTTCCTTCCGTATAAGCGTCGTCGACTCTCATCGCGTCTCCGCTCCAGCGTATTTTAGGAAGCGGGGATTGACATATTAGATAAGAACCCTAGAACGAAGCATATAGCTTCAGAAATTAGATCCTAAAATTTTGACTTTAGAAGAAATTTCTGGACGGCGGATTCGCTGTTTGGATGGCGGATTCGCTGTCTTTTTTTTCACCTTATACAGTCTACTTCCCGATCAGATATAGAAAATTGACATTGTAAATTTATGCATAAAAAGTAAAATTCCAATTAAGATCAGATTTAATTATCTGTGATATTAAATAATCAATCCCGACAACGGGCCAAAAACTTGATACGAAAACTGGCAAGTATACTAATCGTTCAAGTAATAAAATGATGAAATAAAGTATCGAACCCACAGGGAATGTTTTTTTACTACCACTATTAATTATTTTAATCTTATCAGAAAATTATAAATTAAGTGAAATTAATTAAAAGAGTTGTTTTTCTTATATGAGAAGGATCCTAGGGTTTTAGGCCTTTGGTATATCTATTTAAAATTTATTCTAATTAATTATATTAGAAACTTTATCTAAATATTGCTAATAATCAAAGAATCCTTTGGTATCTAACAATCTCCGTCGAATATCATTAAATCTAACTCTAGATTAGAATTCACAATCTTTCGATGGATTGAACTTACTAATCTATAACAGCATTAAGATCTATGAGTCGTCTATGAAAGATTACACTACCTAGTTTCTCTTGTCAGTCTCATCTTGTAAGTAGTGATTTCTATCCCTAAATGTTTTGTTAGATTGTCTCCTATCGGTCTCAAATCTAACCATCTAAATAATTGTGGCCATCAATTATTAGACATTAAAACAAAATTAGAAATTTAGCAATAATTTAAATAAGAATAACTAAATACAAATAACTTATGAGCAATCTTTCATAGATAAACCTATGACTAAGACCTAGCTAAGAGTAATTAGTTGATAAGTAAAAAGTAAGAAAATATGATTCTAAAAGAGCTAAATTAAATAAAATTAATTTGAGAAAAAGAAAGAAAAACTCAATTGAAGCTTCTTCTTCTTCTGATTTCCTCCTCCAAGGCTCAGCAAGTTGAAAAAAAGTAAAGCTTTATTAAAGAAGTAATCTCCTAATTTGAATCTCCAAAAGATTACATATTAAATACAAGAGTTATACTGTCTTTATATAGGCCTCAGAAGCCTTAGTCGGCCGAATAATACTTCCCAAAAACTAACACAAAGTCCTAAATAAATTTGAAAAAATTACGTCGGCAACCGACTAAGCAAGACAGTGAATTCGCAGTATAATATAGCATTTGCTTTTAAATACAATACAGAATCGAGTTTGACTCAGAGAACAGCTGGCGCAAGTGCTTCCACGTCCTTTGACTAGTCAATGGCGGATTCGCTGTCTGTACGCAGATTCGTCGTATAATTACCGACTTGTCCTCTGAAATTTCTCTAGCTTTCTTCGCTTATTATGTAACTCTTCTAGGCTCTCTGGCTTTATATAAGTCTACTAAAAATTCATCCTCTGGACTCTTGTTTTCTTTATTTTTGATTTTCTCCAAAATTGCTCTTTGATTTTAAATCTGCAAAAGTTAATAAAATAAGCTACCAATGCATCATTAAAATGGCAAAAACAAGTATAAAAAGATATAAAATATGTATACAATAGGACATTCATCAACTTCCTCGGAGGGCTTGAGGAACTCTGAAAAAACACCTAGAGGGGGGTGAATAGGTGTAATTGCTAATCTAACAATCTTTTTAAAACTAAGATGGATGAATGATGCAACAATCTCTCAAAACAAAGACTAAGAGCCGAATACCCCGTGAGAGGTTCTGAACTCCTCCTCCCAATTCCCCTTGAATGGGTTAGAGGTGCGCAATGCAACCTTGTTGTATGAGAATTGATCGACGAACAAGGTGTGAATAATATGCTATGATGAAATGCACACAAGATATATCACAAGTAACACAAACTAGAGACAATATCACAAGGAAAGAAAAATAGATCTCAAGCAAGTAATTGAAAGCAATAGAGTGCAAGAGAAATTTAAAGCAAAATGGACACAAGGCAATCGCAAACACAAGATGTTTGTTTCGAGGTTCGAGCCACCGCTCTATTCCCCGCCTTCACCTCCGTGAAGGGTTTCCACTATCCACCGAGGACGCTTACAACGGTCTACCGAAGACCCGAGCACCGAGCTCCACCAATTACAATAACCCTCTACGAAGAGGTGTCTCTACAAGAACAAGAAGAGGAACAAGCAACCAAAGTGATCACAACAAGATCACTAAACTCTTACAATATTCTCTCTTTTACAACTTCCTTATAGAATGAGTAAGGGATTTTTGCTCTATGAAGTGTAGTGAGAAAAACTCAGTTGTAGAATGAAATTTGCTAACAAACACAACTGAAAACAAGCTCAAGAAAGAGTTGGAGATGAAGAGCTTAAACATTTTCTTTTCTTTTTAAAAACTATGAAAACATGAGGATTTTTCTGGTATTTTGTAAGAGACTCTTCTCCTCTATTATAGGGAGAGAAATAGGTTAAAAACAAATTTATTTTAAGCTTATTTGCTCTGAAAAAGATCTCTAAAACCTCAGAAAAGGTCTGCCAAAACAGATTAAAAAGAACAGATTCAGAATTGCACAAAAGAGGAAAGAGCCGTTGGGCTTTTGCAGGCCTGGCGGCGACCGCACGGGTCGACCGTCCACTCAGCTGAAAAGAGCCGTTGGGCTCGGTCGACCCCAGGGTCGACCGTCCTCTAAAAGAAAAACACAGTTTTCTTCGGGCGGTCGACCCAGCGGTCGACCCAGTAAACCCGAGAGCAATTTGCAGACAGTCGGTCGACCGGAGCGGTCGGCCGACAGACGTGCACAAGCGTGCACGTCCTGATACAGGCGCCGGTCGGCCGGGTCAAGCCTGAAACAGAAAAAACAGCAGCAGGACTTTGACAAATTTTGTTGTAAAAATATTTTGAAGTAAAGAAAACTAGTAATATGCTAGAAAGAGTATACATACATGATCTAAAATTGATATTCATTTTTGTAAAACTTAGGGTCATGTATATATATACTAAGGCATGAAACAAAAGTTTTGACCATGAAAACTTGAATACAAAAAACGTGTGTGTGTATTCTAGAGCTAATTACCAAAACTCAAATTTAACAATCTATTTCTTACATTGGTCTAAGTACTACAAGTGCTTCAAGAGGGCTTTCACCATATGATCTTCAAAACTTGATTCTTGAGCCCAATTGAGTTGACTTGAGTTCAAAACACTTTCCTTTAGGGAAGAAATTCTAGTTGAGTTAGAACCCTGAAACACACTTAGCCATAAACAATATTAGTACAAATAACTAATATGTTTGTAATCATCAAAACACACTAAAAACGGGTGATTGTAACCTTAGGCCAACAATCTCCCCCTTTTTGATGATGACAAAACATATAAGTTATTTAAACAAAAAAGGAAGAAGAGCTTTGGAAAGCTCCCCTCAAATAATGCTATGTATAAAGAATGACAATGAGTAAGATACATAAAGCATTGAAAACACAATAGTTTTGAAAACACAAATAAACACTAAACAACACAAGTAACTTATATCAACAACAAACAAACTCATATAAACAACAAACAAACTTATACTTTTTTCCCCTTTTTGTCATACATCAAAAAGGGTTAAACAAAGCAAACAAAACATTAAAAATTTATCTTTAAGAATCCATAATGCAAACATTCAACTCACCACAAATAAAAAAAGAATCTAGCATAGTCTAAAGGTTTAGTAAAAATATCAGCAAGTTGAAAATCGATAGAAACATAGTCTATATCAATATCACCTTTCTCATAGTGATCTCTAAGAAAGTGATACCTAATGTCAATGTGTTTGGTTTTACTATGTTGATTTGCATTCTTTGTCATGTGAATAGTACTAGTATTATCACAAATATTTTTAACATGATCAAGTGTAAATCATAGTCGAGGAGAGTATGTTTCATCCATAGAACTTGTGCACAACAAGCTCGGCTGCAACATACTCCGCCTCGGCGGTTGAAAGGGCTACCGAATTTTGCTTTTTAGAAGACCAAGATACAAGACAATACCTAGGAATTGACATGTTCTACTTGTGCTCTTCCTATCTACCCTACAACCCGCATAGTCGGCATCCGAAAAACTCATCATTGAAAATTGCCCGGTTTTCGGATACCACAAAACCATTCAATAGAGCCCTTAAGGTATCTAATTATGCGTTTAACCGCAATTATATGAGATTCTTTAGGACAAGATTGAAAACGTTGCACAAAGACAAACGGAAAACATAATATCCGGCCTACTAGCCGTCAAATACAATAAACTACCATCATGCTACGATAAAGCTTGATGTCTACACTTTTACCTTGTTCATCCTTGTCAAGCTTGGTAGTTGTTGCCATGGGAGTTTACTCACTTTAGATCCTTCAAGCCCGAACCTTTTGATTAATTCCTTTGTGTACTTGGCTTGATTGATGAAGATCCCATCCTTCCTTTGGTTGATTTGGAGTCCAAGGAAATAGTTGAGTTCCCCCATCATAGACATTTCAAATTCTTCCTTCATGCATGATTCAAAAGCTTGGCAAAGAGATTCATTAGTAGAACCAAAATAATATCATCTACATAAATTTGCACAATAAGAATATCTTTTTCTACATTTTGTAAACAAAGTTGTGTCAATTTTACCTTTCTTAAAACCTTTGAAATTAAAATGAAGAAGAAAGTCTTTCATACCAAGCCCTAGGGGCTTGTTTTAAACCATAAAGAGCTTTATCTAATTTAAATACAAAATCTGGATGTGTAGGATCAACAAACCTGGGGGGTTGTTCAAATACACCTCCTCTTCAATAAAACCATTTAGAAAAGCACTTTTAACATCCATTTGAAACAATTTAAAATCTTTATATGAGGCAAAATGCTAGTGTCATCCGTATGGCTTCAAGCCGTGCTACGGGTGCAAAGGTTTCTTCAAAATTGATTCCTTCGATTTGAGGTAACCTTGGGCAAATACCTAGCTTTATTCCTAACAACGTTACCCGATTCATCCAACTTGTTCTTAAAGATCCACTTAGTACCAATGTTGGTCTATCGTGGGCCTAGGAACAAGTGCCAAATTGATTGCGCTCAAATTGATTGAGTTCCTCTTGCATGGCTAGCAACCAATATGAATCGGCCTCGGCTTCGAGGACGTTCTTGGGTTCAACATAGAAATAAATGCATAATGACCACAAAAGTCATGAAGTTTAGATCGAGTGGTTACCCCTTTAGATACTTCACCTATGACGAGGTCCTTGGGATGATGAGGATTGTATCTCCAATCCTTGGAAGTTGTTGAGTAGGCTCCACGTCAATTGATTGATTTCATGTCCTTGAACCTCTTCTACTTTAGCTTCACTTCCTTCATCATCCTTTGGCTTGTCTCCCATAGTAGGTGTATCCTCCAAGGTCACTTTCTCCAAGCCTTCATCCAATGCATCTATTCTACAAACATTCTTAACAAACAAGTTAGATTCTTCAAACTTAACATGTATAGATTCTCAATAGTCAAAGATGATCTATTGAAGATTCTATAAGCCTTACTTGTATTAGAATAACCCACAAAAATAGCTTCATAGGATCTAGCATCAAATTTTCCTAAATTATCTTTTGTATTTAAAACAAAACATTTGCATCCAAAAATCTTGAAATATGAAACATTTGGTTTTCTAGAAAAGTACATTTCAAAGAAGTTTTTGAAGTATTTTTACACAAGAAAACACGATTTGATATATAGCATGATGTATTAACGGCCTCGGCCCACAAATAATGTGGTAGACCATATTCACTTAGCATTGTCTAGCCATCTCTTGTAAAGTTCGATTTTTCCGTTCAACTACTCCATTTTGTTGTGGAGTTCTAGGACAAGAAAGTTCATGCTTAATTCCATGTTCTTCACAAAAAGTGGTAAAGGTTAGGTTAATGAACTCACATCATCTATCACTTCTTATTCTTAAAATTGAAGACTCTTTTCCTTTTCAACTCTTTTCTTAAAGGCTTGAAAATGTGAAAAGGCTTGATTTTGTGTTCAAGAAAGAAAACCCAAGTAAACCGTGAAAAGTCATCAAACAAAAACAAATGCAAAATCTATTCCCACTTAGACTTTTGGTTGTGTAGGGCCAAATAGATTCATATGGATTAGCTCCAAAGGACGTGATGTCATGATATCTTAATTGACTTGAAAGAAGACTTAGTTTGTTTCCCAAATTGACATGCGTCACAAACTCGGTCCTTTTAAAATTCAAACAAGGAATACCTTTCATCATGTCCTTTGTGTTTAACCTAGATATATGGTCAAATGAATATGGCCTAATCTTCTATGCCACAAACCAAGAGTCGTCATCGAGGGCTTTTAAACAAGTAATATTACAAGACATATTAGACATATCTATCATATAAACATACTTTCACGAAAACGAAAAACACAAAGTATTAGATATCTATCAATTACTTTACAAACTACATTATCAAAAATAACATCAAAACCTTTATCACAAAGTTTACTAACACTCGAGGTTATGCTTGAGGCCATCAACTAAACTACATTCTCAATTAAAGGGGATGTGCCGAGTTTTACATTACCAAATACCGATGATTTTTACCCTTGGCATCATCTCGAAGGTGACGGTGCCACCTTCATGGTATATTGATAGGGTTGCAAAGTTGTGATGTCCAAGTCATGTGCCTTGAGCAACCACTATCAAGATACCACAATCCTCTACGTCGTTGGGCCTTGGAAGGTACCTACATCATCATTAACAAAATTGTTGACTTGGTCACCCAAATTTTCTTGGGTCCTTGAAAGTTAGTGCTTCGAACCCAAACATTATGACAAGATGCACTTAGTCTATCATAGCAAAAATTAGCTAAGTGTCTTTCCGCCCACAATGTGAACATGAGAACACTCTTCCATACATGAATGCATCATGTGTGTGTGAAGTGTGAGCATGTTTTGGGGGTTTGCCACGATGTAAAGGTTGTGTGGTATGAACATGAGCATGAGCATGGTAAACATTATTCTTAGGGGCTTATTTTTAGGAAACATGGCCTCTATCTTCTTCTTATCAAATTCACAATTTTTCAAAATAATTCCTAATGACTCTATTCTTTCTTTAAGCATGGTAATCTCATTAGAATCACTTAGTGGGGACTTGCCTTTACAAGAAATCTTATATTTGTCAAAATCTTTTTGGGTGGAAACAAGAGTGGAAAGTAATTCATCTTTTTCTTAGAAAGAGTAAAAACTTGATGATTAAGAGATTCATTTTCCTTTTTCATTTTTAAATATTTTCTTAAGAAAATCATAGTTTTGTGATAATTCTACAAATGCTTCTCCTAATTCATCCATGAAAAGTTCATCATTAGAGAAGTGGAAGGGGTTACCTTACTTGTGCTTCATTGGCCATGAAGCACATGTTGGCGGGTGTCGATTTCCTTCTCGGATTCGCTCTCGGAATCCCATGTAGCCTTTATTGCTTTCTTCTTGTAGGGTTTCTTTGAGGGGAGGGCTTTACTTTATCCGGCACTCCGCAACAATGTGTCCCGTCTTTGGCAATTGAAGCAAATAATCTTTCTTTTTCTTTGCCTCTTGCCATCTCTTCTTCCTTGGAATTTAGCCTTGTTATACTCCTCCGGACGTTCTTTACAAGAAGTGAGAGCTCTTCGTCATCTTCTTCTCATCGTCTTCGCGGAGTGTGTGTGGATTGACTTGAAAGCTATAGTCTTCTTCTTGGAAGGAGCCATGTCCTCCCTTGCTTTCCTTTCCATCTCATGGGTTTTGAGGTTCCCAAGAGACCAATTAGCTCCATCTCCTCTTTGTCATTGAGTTCCTTCAAGGTTGTTGCTTCACTTCCCATGAAGGAGGAAGAGCCCGATGATCTTTCTTACTCTTTGGTCATTGTCAATACATCACCTAGAGAAGAAAGTCCATTAGTAATCTTAGTAAATTTTGTAACCATATCATCTATGGTTTCATTTTCTGCATGGAAAAGTTTTCATATTGGGACCGAAGAAGGTCTATCTTAGCCCTCTTCACTTGTGAGGTCCCCTCATGTGTAACTAGCAAGTGTGTCAAATTTCATATGCGGACTTGCAATGATAACTCTAGCTATATCATCATCATTAAGGGCTTGAAGGAGTGCATAATGAGCCCTAGCATTGGCATCAATTCCTTAGTCTCAATTTCGGATCAAGTGGATTCATCACCGTGGGGTGCACTAAAGGGTTTGGTCACGGACCTTTGCAACTCGACTTCCTAGAGATTGCAAGAAAACGGTCATCTTAACCTTCCATATGGGAAAGTAAGTCCATCAAACTTAGGAGGGGTTTAATTCTATCGGCCATTTTTACTAAGTGAGAATGAATGAAATGATTAGCAATATTAGGATCTCTCTAAGGTTGTTAAGCCAAAAGCCTAGAGTCAAAGCTCTGATACCATTGAAAAACACCTAGAGGGGGGTGAATAGGTGTTAATTGCTAATCTACAATCCTTTAAAACGAAGATGGATGAATGATGCAACGATTCTCTCAAACAAGACTAAGAGCCGAATACCCCGTGAGAGGTTCTGAACTCCTTCCTCCCAATTTCCTTGAATGGGTTAGAGGTGCGCAATGCCAACCTTGTTGTATGAGAATTGATCGAACAAGGTGTGAATAATATGCTATGATGAAATGCACACAAGATATATCACAAGTAACACAGACTAGAGGCAAATCAAAAGAAAGAAAACTAGATCTCAAGCAAGTAATGAAAGTAATAGAGTGCAAGAGAAATTTAAAGCAAAATGGACACAAGGCAATCGCAAACACAAGATGTTTGTTTCGAGGTTCGAGCCACCGCTCTACTCCCCGCCTTCACCTTCGTGAAGGGTTTCCACTATCCACCGAGGACGCTTACAACGGTCTACCGAAGACCCGAGCACCGAGCTCCACCAATTACAATAACCTCTACCGAAGAGGTGTTTCTACAAGAACAAGAAGAGGAACAAGCAACCAAGTGAATCACAACAAGATTACTAAACTCTTTACAATATCTCTCTCTTTTACAACTTCCTTATAGAATGAGTAAGGGATTTTTGGCTCTATGAAGTGTAGTGAGAAAAATTCAGTTGTAGAATGAAATTTGCTAA